>JAFVLL020006533.1:0-10544 GCA_021397915.2 Tor tambroides
ACAACGTTAATACACGACAAAGCACAAATGCAAGAACTAGCAAACTTATAGCAAACTATGAGGGTCACATGACATGAAACAACCAATGGGAACCAAGACACATGACTTAGACAACCAATCAGAACATGACACATTGAACAAGGGAACCAATAGCATGAAGACATGAGGGCAAGGGAAGCATGACACAAACAGGAACCATAACAGAACTTCAAAATAAAAGACATGAAAACAAGAACCTGAAACAAAACCCAAAACAGACCTTACATGACAGCAATATTCCTTTGAGCTGTAATTGAACTCAGGCTTTTAAAGGAGTGACTTCATATAATTGGTTTATATATATTTTATGTAAAATAAAATATTATAAATAAGATAAATAATATATATATACAATATAAAAATACATAAAAAATATATGAAAGTATAATATAAATTATAAGCACACAAAATATTTGCTCATATACAGTATAAACCTTTGACCTGCATAATTAAGAATAGTTGCATATGTAATTGAACTGCTGGTGTGAGACTCAAAGTTGGTAGCGACGCAGAATAATCCATTATCCCTACAGCCTCAAGTGCTTCCCATCTGCGTTCATGTTACCTCTCCGAGGCAGCTTATACAAGCGCACGAAAACTAATTTACAAAGGAATGCAGTAAATTAATGCTTTAAGCAATTGCAATTTCAAATGAACTTGCCGGTGACCAATAGGAAGCAACAGTGACAATATTGTTATGGCAGGAATATTAGATTTATTTAGTGCATTTGTGTGTGAGAGGAATGGCTGGAGGCGAAAGGGGATGTTGTTACCAGTCTGAAAATAATGAGAAATAACAGTTGTGACATATATTTGTGTAAAATGTCAAATATAATCAGAAATCTGTGGCATCTCTGCTCAATTAAACACTGCAGATCACTGACTTAATCAGAATTTAATCATAAATGTAACTAAAATTAAGTGAGGATTATGCTTTAAAAAATTAACACAACATCCGATCAAAAGATCTCCAATGTTAAAAGATACAGATGCATTTATCATTAGTGTGTTATAGCAGTCCTATCGTCAAATGCTTGCAACATAATGCAACAAATAACTACACACATACAGTACAGTAGTATTCTGTTGTTACTGTCCACACTAAAAGCTTCCATGAACACACAGATGTAGTAGTTCCCTAAGTAAGAGCACTTGCACCCTCCAAACACACAATAAGCATCTGGCTTTGTTTGCCCTCTCTCTCAGTATTGATCAGTCCTTTTCTCCAAGTGATGTTAATGGATTTTCTTGCTTTTAAAGTCTGCTTAATGGCAACCTCCATGCACAGAGCTCCATCTCAGGGTAAATCAGGGCCGTTCCTCATGCTGAAGCGTCTGTTCTTCTGGAAGTTTGGGTGAGTAGAAATGGACCACTCTTTTATTAAAATGTTGCTTTTGGTTTAATCACATATGGATTTTCCTCAAGTAATGCAGTGATGTCATATACCTCAAATGCTGGTCCTTTTCAGCAGCAACATACATCAGAACACAACTGAAGCAAAATATTGGTTTTTCAGATCCGGGAGAAAAAAGTTGGGTAACGCTTTCTATGAAGCCCATATTTATAATACATTATAAGGGTATTCTTAAGGCATTATAATGCATAATGCATTATAAAAATCCTTATAATATGTTATATCATCTTATAAATAATCATAACACAATTACAATACATTGTAATGCTTATGCATTTGTGGTTATAACTTTTAAGATTTTGATTATTTATAACACACAATGAATGCCATATTAAATCTAGTTTTACATTTACAATTGTAACACATGCAGCCGGACACAGAGGTAAGTAAAACCACACAAATGTTTATTTGAACAGGTGGAGGTAAACAGAGCTGTGCAAGAGAGTCTTGAGGTGAGTGAGGAGACTTCAGAGGGTAATCAGAGGATGGTCTTGGATGCTAACAGTTATTCCTTATATCCACAGATGCGGAGAGTGGGTGAGTAGTGGGGAACTTCGGGAGCACACACCACAGAGACGGACGATCTGGAGACGGGAGAACACAGGGAGCAGAACAGGAGGTAAGGAGCAAACAGGTAAGTAATGTTTAGGCAAATACTCAGCGTGAAGTTCACAGGAGTAGAGTCCACGTCGTGTGTACAAAATCGGACAAGGAGGGAACTGTGGTGTGTGCTTAAATGCAGAGGCTTGATGAACTGGATAATGGGGAACAGGTGCAAGTGCTCAGAATTCAGGTGATGAGGATCGTTGTGGTTGACGGAGGGGGGAGCCTGGCCGATCTGTGACAACAATAGACTATATATCTTGACATTGTTTATTTAAGATCTGCACAGTATCTTACTACATCTTGTAAGTGGTTAAGTGTGGAGTGTTATTTGAGTGTTCCCTGTGAGGCTAATATTAATTTTGATGTGAGCTAGTTAATAATTTCAACTGAAAAAAATATAATACAAAATACATTTTATTTTGATGGTCCCCTTAGTCTATTGACTATAAGCAACTTTGCAACTACATGTCAACTAACTCTCATTAGAGTATTAGTAGGCTTAGGTTAAGGTTAGGGTAGGTAGAATGTTGACGTACTTGCAAAGTTACTTATAGTCAGTTTGTCTGTTGGGGAACCATCAAAATAAAGTGTTAGCATATATTTAGCAGACATACTACTAATACTCCAATGACTGCTAGTTGACATGTAGTTGCAGAGTTACTTATCAACAGCTGTCTAAAGGGTACCATCAAAATAAACTGATATTACAAGAAAAATTGTTCAAAGCAAATGTGTCATATTACACACTGATCTGATATCTGATCTTATGGCTGTTTGAGAAAAAAAAAATACTATACTTATAAGTGGTCTTTGATTGCTTTAAGTAAAGTAGCATAAGAAAGACGGCAAGATATGAGATTTATAATACATTATAACTATGAGAAATTTAATCCATTGTAACTTAAGTGGATGCAACTTGTTCACTGTGTTATGAATCATCATACTCTTAAAAGCTATAACCACAAATAAGTAAATATTATTATAATACATTAAAACTGTTCTTATGAATATTCATAAGATGATATAACATAACATTTTAAAATGCATTATGCATTCATTACAATGCCTTAAGAATACCCATATAATGTATTATAAATATGATAAAGTGTTACCAAAAGTTGCTCTTTCATTACCAATAAACTTAATTCATTTTTGGCTTTCAAACTTTATTTTATGTCATATTTTATGCTATGTTATGTATCAACTTTTTTTCACACACACACACACACACACACACACATATATATATATACATACTACTTTTTGGTGACCTTGGAAACTTGCAAATATGAGCTTGTTTATTAAGATATTAAAAAGTCTCTTTTTTGTTCTCCGACTGGCCATGAATCTGAAACACCCTGTTTCATTCAGCTCTTGTGATCCTTGAGTGCTCCAGCTTTAATGTCAGATGTCATGTTGATAAGACTTATCTCTAAAGTGCTTCTGTCAGCGGCTGTTGCTCAAGTCACATTCTGGATGCTATTTTCCTTTACAATAATTAAATTAAAACAGATATGACTGGTGTTGTGGTGTGGTTGAACAGTTCACGTCACTTCTTTGGCTGGAGGCAATAAATATGTTCTAAACAACTTCAGAATAAATTTGCCAATGTAGAAGAGCTTGATTTGAGCCTCGACTTCAGCATCAGTAAAATGAAAAGAAAATATAGTATTATATATTATTGTAATAAAAATAGTATTTACATGCAATAATGCATTATGGGGTAATTAACTGTTAAGTATTTCTGCAGCTGTGTATAGATATTGTTACATGGTGGGCAGTCGTGGCCTAATGGTTAGAGAGTCGGGCTTGTAACCTGAAGGTCGCTGGTTCGATTCTCGCACCGGCAGGAATTGAAGGTGGGGATTGTGAATGAACAGCACTCTCACCACCTTCGATACCATGACTGAGGTGCCCTTGAGCAAGGCACCGAACCCCTAATTGCTGCCTGGGTGCTGGAGCAATGGCTGCCCACTGCTCCGGGTGTGTGTTCACAGTGTGTGTGTGCATTTGTTCACTATTCACTGCTGTGTGTGTGCACTTGGATGGCGTTAAACGCAGAGCACTAATTTTGAGTATGGGTCACCATACTTGACAATACGTCACGACTTTCATATTGTTGTGATTTTAATCTAGGGATTCACAATATACCATTACCACATACCACATCTTTTTCTCACATCTTCCAGTGTAAAACTGTTGACAGTTCTTATGACTTATGGGTTTAGTAAATTCTTTAGCAAATTTGTTTGACATCTTTGCCTTTTTCATGCACAAAACCTGCATCATTGGTGTTAACTCAGCAGAAACACTCACACGCACATCTATCACCAAGGTGACTCTGTGCTTTAGGGGCTTGTATCTGTGTCCACTGAGCAGTAATGAAGGCCATAACTCCAAATTACCCCCAAAGGTCATCCGTCTGGCAGGCGGCTGGAGTTCTGCAGTGTTGCATTCACACAGACAAAAGCGCTTCTCCATGTCCACTGATCAATACCGAGTCAATTCTGTCACAATGTCTGAACCATTCAGCGTATTAAGAACATATTACAGCTTTTCACACTTGACATATTTCATCCTGGGTCACTCCATGTCAAAGCGAACGCTGGTTTATCTTTTCACATATCTCACTGCTCATAATTTACCACTGGTTAACATGTACTGTAATACTGGGTATTGATAAGCTGAAGTTTCACAGTGTACATTCCCAAACCCTGGGTCAATGTTCTTATTTGGATATTTGGATGTCAGTAGGGGTTTTCACACTCAAACTGTCCTTCTAAACCCCACTTTTAACCAAACAAGTACTAAAGTACTAAAGTTTTTGAGTTTGAGTACATAATCCAGATTACATGTAGTCAGTTAATACTGATTAGCCTACATGATTACTACTGATGACACTGACACTGCAAATAAGAACGTACCCCGGGGTGAAAAGTCGGCTTATGAATACCCAAAATTATTGTTAATCGAGGGTAAATTATGAATGTGAAGCAAGATAAACCTGGATTCCTTTTAGAAGGGATTTAGAATGGCGCAGGGTTAATAACTGTTTCAAGTGTGAAAAATCAATACGGTCTCACCCCTCATCGTCACGTATCGACGCTTGGTCATTGCCCCCTGGCGTCGACATCCGAGGCAGAAGGTACCCCCTTTGCGTCGCTTTTCAATGTAGAGGGCCGTCCGATACACTTCAATGTAAATCCCTCACCTTCGGATTCTGACGCAAGAGGGTCAACCAACGAGAGATATGGGTGCGCTGGAAAGTTTTTCGGTTTTCATGGTCATAATCAGGTGTTTAGTGGTAAAATAAGAGGTGGGTAAACCGGTGATCATAGTATATGGACCGCGCATTGCGTTATTGGATTTAAAAAGACTTTCAAAACATGTTTGAATAGGCAGCGTTGGCCCTGAATGATTGATTGTTGAAGAGTTTTAGGGAGTGCACTGCACACACTGTAAATGTAGGTGATGCAGTGTGATTTTGGAATGTTAGAAGTTGCATTTTGGTGCATAAACTCTATCATGGGTTGTCTATTCAAACACGTTTTGAAAGTCTTTTTAAATCCAATAACGCAATGCGCGGTCCATATACGATGATCACCGAATTACCAGTTTACCCACCTCTTATTTTCCCATTACACACCTGATTATGACCATGAAAACCGAAACTTTCCAGCACACCCATATCTCTCGTTGGTTGACCCCCCTGCGTCAGAATCCGAAGGTGAGGGATTTACATTTAAGTGTATCGGACAGCCCTCTACGTTGAAAAGGGGGTATCTTCTGCCTCGGATGTCGATGCCAGGGGGCAATGACCAAGCATCGATACGTGACGATGAGGGGTGAGACCGTGTTGGAGAAGTAGTCTCATTGACTGGATGAGCACGCCACCTGTTTACATAATGGCTCTTGCATTGCGCATTCATATATTTCCAACAACGGTACTATACCTGACGTATTTGACCTGAATGGACGTTTTGTATTGTAAAGGTAACAATTGAAACGTTCCCTTCTTCGTTCGACTTTTGACATTTTTCCCCTCAAACACTGAAACGAATGTTTATACAACTCCGTCCGGTATTTCCGTGATGGTCCAATGTGTATATGGAGCAGCAAATGGGTGTCTGTTGCTAATTATCTAACAATCAGCGGTTAGATAAAAACTCCGGTTAAAAGTGGTGCTAACTCCGCTTCTAAATTACAAGTGTAAACGTTCCTTTACTCGGGGTTAAAGGCAGGGTTTAGAATGACGATAAGCCTTTTGTGACTGCACTTAGCCAGGCCGGAAACCCAGTGCTGGGTTTAAATCTCTTTATAAGGTAGTGTATTTTATTAAAGGTGACACTCCATGAATATTAATAAAACGGTGAGGATGTGATTTTGGCAGAACCAGAGTAGGAGAGAAATGGGATAGGAGGAAAGGCAGATAAAATGAAGGATGATGTATCACACAGTGCCAGCGTCCATTCATTGCCAGGCACAGAGAGAGGCCGGACTGACCCACCCTCCCATTTATCCCGATTAAAATCCCTCCACCTTCTCTGTCCTTTTATCAGTCACCTCTGTTGACTGCACTGGGCTCAGAATGCTAATGTGATCCGTATTTGGAATGCTGATGTAATCCATATGTTATCTGTTGAAACATTGCAGCGTTGTTGTTAAGTAATGCAGTGTAAGCAGTGTGTCTTTGCATGAGTCTCCGGGGGCCTCAATAAATCCACCCCACTGAATCAGCTCTATTACATTTGGTATTTATGAAGTCAATCTTTTATCTGGAGAAACTGCCGTTCATTTTCTCCATAGGCATCTTCTTTAGTAAAAGTATTAAAGGGGACCTATTATGCCCCTTTTTACAAGATGTAAAATAAGTCTCTGATGTCCCCAGAGCGTATATGTGAAGTTTTAGCTCAATATACCCCACAGATAAATTTTTACAGCTTGTTAAAATTACCACTTTTAGGGTATGAACCAAAACGCGCTGTTTTGAGAATGTTGCTTCAAATGCGAGTGAGCTGTTGCTCCCGGAGAAGAGGGCGGAGCTTCAAGAGCTCGAGCTCCCGCATTAGCAGTGCTAGCCTTTGCAAATAAACATTCCAGTATTAATACAAGCCTGTTATCTTCACAGAAAACTACTCGGTTTCAAAGTCAGTCATCTGATTATACTGTGCATAATAAATTCACGTTTATGAATTACACAGACGGGGAGCACGGCGGGATAAAAATAACAACATAACTGGTCTCATGCTATCACAAACTTTATAAGTCCCACTTCTGATTATGAGCTCGACAACTTCAAGTGATTGACTCACATTGCTTTCCTTAGCACACTACTGATGCCACATTCCTATTCACGATCATTCTGGCAGCACTTGAAGGCAGCATCAGTTTCCTTGAGACAATGGTAGCTTTAGCATCATTAGCCTTACAGAGTGCCAAGAAGCTCTTTCAGAAAGGCAATTTGGAAAACAAACGCATGATACTTACTTTGTCTGGAGCTGACGTTCGTGCACGAAGCGTTGGTATTGATTCATAAACATTTAGGGGACTTTACCGATTTTTTCCGGGATATTTCCTTCGAAAATGAAATTTAACCACAGTGTCCTCGGCTCAGATGAGGGGAGATTATGGTGACTCCTATGTTTATTAGTGCATCCCAAAACACAACACTTGTAAAGCCTCTTTGGCGCTGACATTGTATATCTCCAGTAATGGCGGACCGCAGCTTCTCACTCAGGGCTGTGTTCATGCTAATAGGGCAGAGAGCGTCACAAATGGGCGGGACTTTTTCCCCTCGTGCACAGAGGGAGAATCTGAAACAGCTCGTTTGGAGAGACTGTTTATGATTTATTGGTTTTATTAAAAAATGAGTTGGTGGATTTTTAACATTATAGGCTGGTTGTTTTCACACACTGCGGCCACACAACTGTGTTCAAACAGCTTATAAAAGTGATTTTTGCATAATAGGTCCCCTTTAACTGAGAGTAATCACAGCATTACAAACTTTGTTTTGAAGCTAAAACAGAAAACTTGGGGAAAAGTTCCCAGGTAAAAGACTGTTTATTATGGATAAGTAAATACTATACTACAGTCTGTCTGAATACTCCATTCTGACTGAAGAGTGGACAAGTGCATTAAAACCATTGAATGCACAATGAGTTCCAGTCAGTTTAATCGCCGTTCTATATTAATGCGCTACATTCATTGTAGCACATGCACACACATGAACTAGCACTCAAAGAAACATTCAGGAGCACAAAAACTTCTTGTCAACGTTGCACTACATGGTCAGCAACGAGGGAGTAACAGTAACATCACTGTTTTTAAATAAACACTTGCAGCTTCACTTTTAGTAGAAAGAGGCTTCATATGCTTGGCAATACCACTTACTTTACTTTCAAAGGCCAGTATCGTCCATACCAAAATACCTCTAAACTGAACTTTTAAATTATTAGTAAGAATAAAATGGGTAATAATACCCACCTAACATATTTGAAAGGCATTTTAACATTCTTAATTGCAAATGATTAGATTATGTTTTTGTTTACACATGGTAAAACTATGGTCACTATAGTAAAGGTTCATTAGGGACTGCCAGTGACAGGCTGGCCTTTTTATTCTGACAGTTTATGATTTATATTAACTATGTAACTATGTCTATGTACAATTAGGCCATACTTTCAATACCACATCAATATCAATACACCGATACATAAGTATCCACCCATCCCTAGTCACTTTCAAAGTTCAACTTGTTTCTGCTGTTGAGTGACCATGGTATAAACGGGATAATCACACTTTAATTTATTGCACTTTATTACTTCCACGGAATAGAGCATGTTTATGTTCTGCTTATTTTGTAAAATAAAATGTGAACATTTCTTCTTTCACATTTATTATTAACCATAGACATTATTTTACTGTTCTAGGAAATTCCAGAAGGAACCAATGGGTCGAAAACACTTGTCCTCTTCTGGATTTTAGGACTAAAACCAGAGGAGCTTTACAAGGTAATTTGCCCTGAAACAACATGGTTATGTTCTTTATATAGTTACAACTTGCAGTCTTTAGATGTTTGTGAGTGTACAGTACCTCCAGGCTCCAGCTCTATTGATTTAATTAGAATTTGACATTAGCATGTTGCTAAGCTAACAATGCAGTCATATAAGCATAAAAATAATGCATAATTATTGATTTGGTATTTCAACATCCTGCATCTAAATTACTAACCACCCACAATCCATAATAACCAAGTGCTAAATGTGCTGAAATAGCACTGCACGGTCAGCATCTAATTTAAGTCATTAGCTGTGTCCCAAATCACATACTGGGGTGCGTTTCCCAAAAGCAACTATGGTCACAATTTCCGTCGTTACCAATTGAATTCACTGGAACTAATGGCCATAGTTAGCTAACGATGCTTTTGGGAAACACACCCCTGTCTAGTATTTGGTTTGAAACTTACATTGCAACCATTATCTTTATAGTATGAATGATATTCAGATGTACTACATACACCATGCTGTCTCTGCCACGTGACCTAACCAGCATCAGTTGTCATTTCACTGCCATTAATAACTCCTCTCCCATGGCCTCATGCATAGTAAAGTGCCGAATGCGCACTCCAAAAACTCTTCGGAAGTAGTAGGTCATCCGGTACTTTTCACCTACTATTTTTTGTGTACTATGAATTCGGACATACTACTCTTTTCACATGTTTTTTGCATACTGTATAATATGGAAGTAGGCATATTCAGACACAGCGAGAATCATTCTTTTCAGTACAAACAAGACATTTTTCTACAAATGAGGGTTATTATAGATCATGCTTTATTTACAAATGTCAGCCTTATTCCCAGAGGCGTCATGCCCATTCAAAGCGAGGGGGCACGTGCCCCCTCAGATTTTTGAGCCAAGTGGATTTTGAATGGAGCTTCCAAAATACAAAAAACAGCCGATTAATATTTTCTATATTTAATACAATCACACCGGCGTGATTAGATCGTTCAGTGCGTCATATCAGCAGCTGCTAAATTCAAATCTGCGTTTGCTGGCTGGCGCTGAGCCAGAGACAGACACGTTTGTACAGCGCTGCGCATTATAACCAATCACACACGATGCTGTTGAGCTTATGAATGCAAGGACCAATCAGAGGCGTTCAGATGAGTCGTCGCTAACATGCCAGTGTTTTCGGTCCGTGTACTTGGCGGCCAATGGATTTTCCTTTTGAAATTAGAAAACCAAAATCGGGAATCGAGCGTTCACTCGTTTTTTGTTTTAATATTGAAAGTAGAAAAATGAGAAAGCAGCTCCTTTTTCGTTTTTTCATTTTTTTCCAAGAAACGAAAAACGAGAATTCAGCTTAATTTCCGTTTTTCGTCCAAGGGTAGAAAAATGAATAAACAGCTTGAATATTCGATTTCTATACGTGGGCGGGAATTAAACGCCTCTTTCTGCTGATTGGTCAGCCGAAGATCAAACCGTG
>JAFVLL020006534.1:0-12318 GCA_021397915.2 Tor tambroides
TAAAAAAAAAACGAAAAAAAAAAAAAAAGAACCTCCCCCATCCACTAGGCTGACATATATATATATATATATATATATATATATAGTATTTATTTTAGTATTTAGTATTAAATTTGATAGTTTATCTCTTTTTTTGCAATTTTGTTGTATTTGAAAAATCTTTATTACGGTTAACGAATAAAAAAATATTGCTCAAAAAAGTACAATAATTTTGTATCGTGTCCTAATTAATATAAGGCCATAAAACTGAATGTATGATATACAACAAGATATACAAGTTGTTATACACCGATGGAGTGAGATTTTATATTAATATTTTTTTTTTGTTTTAATTTGAAAGTTTTAGTAGTTTTGTCATGTTTTTTTCTGCCACATTTTTATTCATTTTTTCTTTAAATAAGTCAGTATAGTTTTTCTTAAATTCTAGTTTTAGATTGTTATTTTAGTACTTGAATGTATGTATGAATGAATGAAGCATTTATATAGCGCTTTTCTCATGTACTAGTTTACACCCAAAGCGCACAGTCATATCAGGAGGACTCTCCCCACTCAATTGGATGCTGCACAAGAGGAGAGAGGGTGGAGATGGAGATTATCAGGAGGCCATAATTGATAAGAGCCAATTAAGGGAACTTAGCCAGGCCATATGGCATCTAGAACTTAAACGAAAATGAGAAATGTGGCCATGGCAGCTGAAATAAAATAAGTTTACATATTATTATGTTTTATTTTATTTCAGTTAATGTATATTTCATTTTGTATATATGAAAATCTTTTTATGGCTTTAGTTTTAGCTAATGATACTAACTCAGTACTTGACATGCCATGTAAATGGCCTATTTAAAAACAACAAAACGAAAGTCAAGTCAAGTCACCTTTATTGCTATTACACTTTAAACAATACAGATTGTGTCAAAGCCGCTTTACAGAGTTAAACAGGAAAGTAATGTTTCAGTGAGGCAAACAAAATTCAATTCTGCCATAAAGCAGCTCTAAAAAGAGGACAATAGTAAACAGTCATCATCCAGCTCAGTTCTCATCCAATAGTGTATGTGCAATCAAATCAGTAATATTGCTAAATATTAAGTGTCCCAAACTAAGCAAGCTAAAAGGTGAAGGAACCCAAACGCCATCGGTGACAGAAAGGGAATAAAAAACCTTAGGAGAAACCAGGCTCAGTCGGGGACTGGCCAGACGAACCAGCATGGTGTGGTTTAATTCCCGGCTGCATCACAAGACTGTGGATTCTGGTGTTATTCAGAATATTCATCCAGTACCTTCTCCTTGATGATCAGGATACATCATGCCAGCATTTGGTGGGGCTGAAACAACACAACTATAATTATACTACAAAACTATAATATTTAGGCTTCACAGATGCATCTTCATGTTCTGAGCTAAATATATAAATGCTATAAATATAATATTAAACCTTTACACACAGCCAAATTTAGCTTGTAGGTGACCAACTGTCTGTAAAATCAGTTTAAAAAAATGTTTGGGATAAAAACACATGCAGCATAAAGATGCTGAAAAACTTATGATATGGTCATATAGGGGACTGCAGTTAAATGTTTACCAATTAAATCCAGCTGATTTCAGTGGCATATGCTCTCTTCAGCGCCCAGACTGATCTTTTGTGCCTGTGAAGAAAGGGAGGCCTGCTTGTTGTTGTTCATTAGTCTTTGGGGGAAGGGGTAGAGAAAGCCACTTCCAACCACCCATCACTGACAAGAGGTCAAAATAAATTTCCTCTCATCAGCATAAACACACAAACAAACAAACAAAAAACACTATCTGTTTGCTAATTATTCTTGCTAATGGTTACTTATGGTTAGTGATATGAACAATTCTTTAACCCTTAAACTTTAAAGAGTGTAACTCATCCTGTACAGTTTGTCTTCGAATTGTGCAGTATGTTGAGGAGAGATGTGTTATTGTTTTTCTAAGCAATCAGACAGTTAATTAAACAAGCAAACAAATAAACAAACAAACAAACAAACAAACAAACTCAAAGAGTTACATGAAAGGAGGGGAGCCAAGCAATATCTAGGGATCAAAATATCAGAGAGACTTGAAAGTGGGCTCTTTTGACTTGGGCCAGTAAAGAACTAGCCAAAACACCCTAGCAATGATACAAAATGTCCTAGAAACCACAAAGCATTGCCTGGCATCCACCCAAGCAGTTTGGTATACCTAACATTTTCTTTAAAAAAAATGTAGAAAACTCTATTGAGTGTGTAGACATACAGGCAGCAAGTTATTTTCAAATTATTATTATTAATTAATTAATTATTATTAATTAAATAGTATCTGTCTTTGCATAAATGTGTATTATTTCCTTAAACAAGCACAGTGACAAAGAGAGGGGTTTGTTGTCACAGTGGGTGTCAAACACTTAGTGGAACTGAGCAAAGGTCACTTATTGCAAAATGTTTTGCATCTGTTCCTTAAAGGATGAGTATAAATCACAGATGGTGTAAATGACATGTTGTTTTCATTTTGTTTGTAGGTGAACTTTATCCAGCTCTGTCTAATGCTGCTGTTAATCTGTCTGTGTGTGTCATAATAAAGCAGCTTGAGGAGCTGCTCTGATGTCATGTCATGGCTCAAAGGAGATTTGAGAATTAATTTTGTTATGGTAATAATCAGTCTAAAATGAGTATAGAGTGAGCAAGATCTTAAAACTGATCCTATGAAAAAGACTTTAAAGCTTGAAAACACCCTGACGAAGGCCTGCTTGGGCTGATACACATTGGTGTTTTTTGCTTTTGACATTTTGTTCCCGCTCTGGAGCACCCATAGTCTCACTTGTGATCACTTGACGCGCCCCTGGTCTAGATCATTTTCTTCCTTGAAAACAATATTTGACATTTAAATTCTCATTGTACATAGAACAACATATGAAGAGTTTATTTGCAAAAACAGATAACTCCGTTTTTTAAAATGTTCAAAAATCATGTTTTTTTATTATGTTATCATGTTTTTATTGTGTTTTATTGTGTTAGTTAGCTGGGTTTTTTTTTTGTTATTTTTTAACATATTCAAAAACAAAAACAACAACTAGTTTCATTGAGTTTAATTGGAATGCACAATGAAAAAACACGATTTTTGAGAATTGTTAAAAACAGAGTTATCTGTTTTTGCAAATGAAATCATATATAACTCTACAAAGGTCAGAATTTATAGCCCTTGGAAACTGCTCACCTGGTTACACATAGCTTCTGCGTTTGTAAGAAGACAGAAGAGTAAAGAAATGTGTGCTGTGTGTGCTGGAAGAGGCCAGCTTACAGTCTATTTTTTGGAATGAAATATTCTGACATTTGTGTACTATATTCTCAATGTCTATTGAATGTAGGGGTCTTACGTCGTACGTAAATGTTTCTTATTGGTTTACAAAAATATTGCTGTAATATATAAAATTGAACAATTATTTTACTTACAAGTTTTTCATTTCTCCTGAACTGGTTAAGATGAAAAATGTGTAGGACACAGTTTTGGCTAAGGTCTATACATTTCGTGAACATTTCATTTCAGACAGGGCATGACTATTTCTTAATGGCACTTTAAGATAAAAAGTTACACTCTTGTATAAATGTACCCTAAAGATCCAAAAGCGTTTAAAGCGCGCCCTCTGGCGTTAATAAGTAAAATTTATCTTGCTGCATCCTATATCTAGACTTTTGGATTAGACTGAAAACACTATAAACTAAAAAAATATATATTTTCAGTATTTAACACATAACTTATAATATATTTTTCCATAAACTTAAGACATCAAATGTTGTAGTTATAGCATAGGCTATCTGACAATTCATTAAGGATTTAAACATTTTGTTTTACATAATTGTCAACTATTGTTGACAAATGCACAGTATCTTAAAGTTGCAGAATTTAGTTTATACATCCATATAACTTGTCCTTAAAAACACAGTATGATTTCATGACAACAGGTGGACAAAGTTTCAAACCAAAATTAATATATAACTAGAGTGTGTTTGCTGATGTCACGTGTATAATTTTACCAATGTGAAAAGTGTAGCACTGTTTCAAAATTACCTTTTAAATCTGCTAAACAGATACATTTTATTCACATGCTACATATACTGATCACAATTATTTGTTTTAAATATTATTATATTATTTCATCAATACTTACAGAAAAGGAAATCTAATATTAAGGAATAGCACCAAAATTTAATCATACACTCCAGAGAAATCAACAAAGTGGAAAACGTTTGTACACCTCCTGCCTTTATAATTACAATACATTCTTAAAAGTGGAATCAAGAGCATTAAGAGGAAATTTGTACTTAGATGGCACTCCCATATACAAACAACATGAAAAAAAAAAAAACAAAAAAAAAATCAAGGTGAAATCATGGCCAGATCTAACGAGCTCTTACAGGCCCTCAGAGGAAAGACTGGTGAATGCAAAAAGTCTAATTTCAAATTCAGAGACATTTGAACTCAGTCGCTCCACTGATTAGAAAAGGAGAAAATGTCAAGCCCATTCTTACCAGGGAACAAGGCCGTCAGAATATTCATACAGTACCTCCTTGATGATCAGGATATATCATGCCAGCGTTTGGTGGGGCTGAAACAACACAACTATAATTATACTACAAAACTATAATATTTAGGCCTCACAGATGCATCTTCTTGTTCTGAGCTAAATGACATAAATATAATATTAAACCATTACACACAGCCAAATTTAGCTTTTAGGTGGTTTTAAAATGTATAGCTTTTAAACCATTACATACAGCCATATTGATCAAGCCCAGTCTTACCAGGCCAAGTCATTTCATCAAAGTCATCTCAGGAGACTGCATGATGCTGCAGAAAGTCCTCGACAACCACACTGACAGAGGTCTTATATAGGCAAATAATACAGACTTTTCAAAAATCGTTAATTAATTGCTCCGTAATTGTTTGTTATGTAGGCTATGCGATTTAAAATGAGATGCACACTATTGGAAAAAAAACCCAATCCCTACAATTAAAGTACATAATTCATTTAGAGGCTTTTATCGAAAAAGGGATTTACAAATGAGGAATACAACAAGCGATTCATCTTAAAAACATTCCCCACTGAATCGAATATAGGCAGCAGCAGCAGCAGCAGCACTTAGGCACATTCCCCTGTGAAGCGTTGACGGGAGTGGCCGTGTTTGTCAGCACCGGACCGTTGGGGCGTTCACGCGAGGAGCGGGACACAGCGATTGGACAGCTCGAGACAGATACACACATGCACGTGTGAGGTGTTTTTAGCTTTCAAACTGAATTTAGGCGGGTTTTTCGGTTTTCCTCCGCAGCCTGTTTCGAGATCAGACAGCTCTGTGACGGCTTTTGGGAATGATTCAGTTGCATTAGATTCATAACCTGTTAAACTGCAAAGTGTTTTGATGGGGAATAACGGATCTTCCGCGGTGTTTTCAGCTCAAGGGACTATTCACAAGACAAGAGTTCAATGGCAAAGCAGCAGTCTGCAAGGTGGGTGTCTCGCTTATTTTGTGACCAGACTAGTAGTGTATGGTAAAGTATTTTAACAGTTCAAAATGTCACAGCATTAGACACAAAACTTAAAAACGGGTGGCATCTTAAACAAGTACTTTTTGAGCTTCTCTCGGAAATAACTTTTCTGAGCCGTTTATGCAGTTGCTCGTGCCAAGGTGAGTTTTAGTGGATGTGTGACGTCAGTTCCCCTCACAGGTATCCTACAGGTGTAGTTCATTATCACACAAGCCTACCTAAAAATGAAGGGAAAAAAAAAGATCCACTAACGTTTCGATTCCACAAAGCGTAACAAATTTAATGGGCTGCATCTGAATATGTCTTAATTCCCTATTATATAGGTGAAAGTATTTCCAAATTGACAGTATTCATAAAAAAGTACCCGGATGACCTACTATTTGAATTGATTGTTGGCCATGTGATAATGGCAACATGACAAATGTAGTATGTCTGGATTATATTCATATTGCACTCATCATTCATGCTATGTAGATCATCATTTTTAATGGTCACAAAATACTTAATCAATTGAAGCGTCAATCTACTCAGAGAGTTTGAGATTTCAGACACAGCCTACATCTCTTGGCAATGTTGGGGAAAGTTGCTTTTAAAAGTAATTACTTTTTTGTTACTTTTTGTCACCTGAGCTGGGCTTACTTATTACTTTTTAATGACACAAAACCTAAAAGTTATATTTTTGGCAACTGTAAAGGCCCTTTCACAACAAAAGTGAAATTAATAAGCCTCAGGGTGTATGAAGTGCCTCTGCCCCTCACTCCCAATTTCTCTCAACCTGGGGACAAGAGAGGTGTCAGTGAATAAATGGGAAAACAGATTAACTTATTTGAAAAATTCACTCAGATATTTTCTTGTAAATTTAAACGTAATGTGTTACTTTTCTAGTAACTAGTAAAGTAATCTAATTGCGTAACTCACATTACTTGTAATGCTTATTTCAAATCTAAAAAACAAAACAAAACATAGTTGTGGTCATGGCTGCTGATTAGTCAGTGCATCATTCCAGCAGTGTCCCACCAGTAGGCAACAAACGATTGTCTTAATGAGTGAGTAATTGAATCAATCACTCAAACTATGTTAACTGAATTTGTTAACAGATTTACACAAACATGCTTTGTGCATTGCAAAGGGAAAATGTGGGTTGATTCTAATTTTTGTTGTTGGAAAATCATTTTGGAAAGATGTATTTATTCATAACTTCTTGATGTGTAAAAAAAACCACATTTGCAATTGTGCATACGTGATATTACTCAGTTATGAAATTATATAATTCTTTATTATAAATCTACAACATCAAGGACTACAAAAGTGGTCTTTGTTTTTACTGCAGAATTGTGACATTATTATTAATCTATAACCTCTTTCAAACTCTATTCATTTGTAGAATATAATGCTGTCATTCTGTTATAATACTTCATAATATTGTTGGGTTGTCATTTATTAGGCCAACATTTTTGGAAAATGCCATGAGAAAGGACACTTTTCCAGTAATTTTCAGAGTCAAACAGGAAATGAGAGAGGGGTGGCCAGTGGCTTCTGAGCTATGCAGAGTTGGCAAGGTTGTGGCTTTCCCAGGACCTTGATGAGAGCAGTAGAGAGGGAGCAATTATTTCTAGTACAGGAATGAGGACTCTGAGAAACATTTGGTCTGACCAAATGTTTCAATAAAGAGTCTCAGAAGTTAAGTATAAATTGTCTAAGAACTTCAGATGGTGAAGGTGGTGGCTTGGTGGATCTTTTAGTTTACTATTATACACAACCATAAGAGGGCAGTTTGCACTTAATGGCATAATCTTACCAGCAGATGGCAGCTAATATCTAATTGAATAATGAACTATTTATTTCTTTTCTTTTTTTTTTTATTTGTTGGATATAATGTAATGAGAACAATAATAACAGAATGTTATTTCTTTAACTAATAGCAACAATTAACAGTTTAAAATAAAAGTAGACAAATGGTGTTGTTTTGTTCATTTTAAAACCTTTTCTTTATACATCTTTTTAGTAATCTGAATGAGTGACAACTAATGCAGCTCTATTGTAGCCTTTATTAAATACTTTCATGTTTACTTAGTTTTCTCCAAGTAGTCATCATTTAAAGTGTTTTCCTGTTGACAACCACAGATGCAGGGCTCTAACATGTGTTTTTATGCATGTTTCTCATTTATTTAACCGAGTAACAACTCTTTGAACATACATACATTGTTTAAGGCACTTGGCTTCAAGTCGGATGAGTAGTTTGTCTGCATTCCGTCATCCACTGAGTCACAGGCCAGTCAGCCAAATGCAAAAAACAAAAAGTGTGTTGTAAAATAAAAATGTTTAAAGAGTATCAGATTTATTGTATACCTTAGAGGGAGAGGATATACCTTAAGGGAGGATATATATATTAATTCTTCAAATAAACAAATCAAACAAATCATCCAAGACATAGGCCAGCTATCCTTTATTGGCCCTGGTTTGTAGCAGCTATTCTATGATAGTCAGGCAAACAGGCACAAAGTTTAGTGAGGATTAACACATCCTAGAGCAGGGGTCATGAAAGTGTCATACAGTGAGTGATAAAGACCAGACACTGGTTGTAGACAACACAAACATGCGCATAAAGAGGAAACGACGCAGTGACAGCTAGCAGCGTATAATAATCTATATTTATAGACTAAAAAGTAAAGTGCCTCCCTGCATGCACTACTGACCTTACAGAGATTTAACCCATTATGCTGGTCTTTTCAGCATGGCCTTCAAAGAATTTTTTATTTTTATTTTTATTTTTTTTACAATTTTCTGCAATTTTCTTTTCAGTTCAAAACAAGAAAGTTGCTGTAAAAAGTTCAGTTCACACTGACAGCGATTTGCATGGGCAAAACAAACGGAAGGGTTGGTGACTTCAAGCATCATTAGCGAACACCAATGATGATGCAACAAAGTTGAGTACGTCATTTTGAAACTTCATGTAAATGCAAAGGGATGCAAATTGTGGGAGTGAAGACAGTGGATTTGTGATGATGTATCACATGATGATACAGCTGGTTACAGAAGTGGAGTAGGAACACCTGTTTGAAGCCAACAGTTAATCAATTTTATGATGACACAAACCTCGGTAAATAAAGGTAGTCGAATAGCTGTTAAAAAAAGGTATGCACGTACAAAAATATAGAGCAAATACCTTAATTCAGTGGCCATACAGTAAAGGACCAAGTTTTAATGTCAGTTAAATGTCAAAGATTATTGCATTTAAACATGTCTTTAAAATGAACATGAAATGACATATGCAGCCTGTTTTAATTCTGTGATGGGATGGGTGGGATTTTATCCATGAGAAATGGATTAGATTTCTGGTGAAACAAGTGGGTGATCCTTAACAGAATAGAGACAGACCTAAATGTTGGTATAATTTCTGTTAATAAGGCCATATTGACCGGGACTAGAACGTACAGACTAAAGATCAAGTTTACCCTCAAGACCATCTGAATTAGGGATGGGCGATATGGGCTTAAAAATATATCACGATATTTCTGGTATTTATTGCGATAACGATATCAATGACGATAATTCAGGGAATCTTTTTTCTTTAGAGAAAAGTATTATGTTTCCTCTTTTTACTCAAACTAGGGTGTTGTTAGCATTACTGAGTACACACATAATGTATTGAGTGTTTAATTCATACTGGAAGCCGGAGGGCGCTCTTGCGCAGAAACCACACATATGTATAGCAGAAGTAATACTACTGATGACAATCCCTAATATGGACAAAGGTATCAAGTCATGATTTTTTTAGTGCACAGTACAGCCCTACCCAAACCAGTTCAGGGTTCCCGCGGGTCCTTAAAAAGTCTTAAAATGTCTTAAATTTACTTGTATCAAATTTAAGGTCATAAAAAGTCTTAAATTGTACAAGAAAGTCTTAATTATGATTTCAAGAGGTCTTAAATTTGGGTACAGACCAGAATCACGATGCAGCTTAATGTGACAATTAAACTTCAAAAAGTTATAAATAAATATGAGCGCTGCACGTGTCAAAGTCCAGCTGCTTTGTGTTCTGCTGTTACCAGGGAAACGGTTCGAAAGCGCCTCCTGCTGGCAGAGAATGAATCTGCATGTTCAATGAGGCTGTTGTTGTGAGTAGGGTATTCATGCCATTTCGATGTAGTTTCAGAACTGGATTTCTAGGACCCTATAGTTTTTTAAAAAAAATTTATTATTATTTTATGTTATTTATTTATTTTTTGTATGTATGTATTATGTCAGGTTTTCCATTCAGTTCTATCAAACCTTTACTATTAATCCAGAACACGGCAGCAAGATAAATTTTTAATGAGCCAAAAAGAACGCATGTCACACCTCTGTTTATCAATTTGCACTGGCTACCAATAGCTGCTCGCATAAAATTCAAGGCATTAATATTTGCCAACAGAACCACCTCTGGCTCTGCAGCCCTTTACCTAAATTCATTACTTCAGACCTATGTGCCTCTAGAAGCTTGTGTTCTGCAAGTGAACGTCACTTTATTGTTTATCCCAAAGAGGCACAAAATCACTTTCACGGACTTTTTCGTTCTCTCCTGGTGGAATGACCTGCCCAACTCAATCCCAGCAGCTGAGTCCTTAGCCATCTTCAAGAATCGACTAAAAACACATCTCTTCCATCTTTATTTGACCCTCTAACTTTATCACTCTCTATTCTAATTCTGTTCTTAAAAAAACTTGTCCCTTTTAGTCTTGCACTCTATTCATTTACTGCTTGTTTTCTTTAAAAAAAAATCCACCTTCAACAACTACTATATGTCAACAACTTGACTTTATCGTTATTATCGCGGGAAGACAAATTTTTATCGTGGGGAGAATTTTTCCCGGTATATCGCAAACAATAAGATATCGCCCATCCCTAATCTGAATCTATTCAATAGTAGCTCTTTTTTACACATCTGTTGTCAGTTGCTATTATTGTTGCAACCTACAGTATATTACATTAACATGATTTAAAACGGTCAGTGTTTGGCCTTTTGAAATGGTCCACTTTTCGTGTGTGTGTATATATGTATATACAGCTGAGGATAGTTTCCAGTGAAGAGCTTGGGATTATCCGCATTCTTGGGGTGCCTGTGTCAAACATGTATTAAGAAAGTAAATAGGGTCAAATTTATGTTGACATTAACTGACTTTTAACTGTCCTCACAATCCTCATCTAAAAGGAGCGAGAAAACAATCATAGCATTAACATAATTATATGTTCAGTTTAATATCATTCAGGGCGACTGGTTTGTCCCAGTTAGTGAGTACAAAATCAAGCATATGGCATCGCGGCTTACTGTGCTTGAAGCTTGTTGTTAATAATGTAAAACGATCATTTGGGATATGAGATACCCTTACGCAGAGGAAGTTCCCATATTTACAGCTTCTTAAAATAGCCCCTGTACACAGCACTTGGCGTGTATCAGTGTCCCTTTCAGAAGCGAGGGGCCCAGATTTTTTCCCACACATGGATGAAACCAATGTCATGGTTTGCAGTGAAAAGCAGAAGGGAAGAAGGGAAAAAGGGCATGTATGCACGGATGTTGGGCCTGGGTAGAAGAGCAAAAGGTGACCAGAAACTATAAAACCAAAGGCTCATTTCCCTTCATCAATTTACCAGTCTGCTGGGGAAACCATTACGTAATGCTAAAGAATCTGTGACATGCTATTAACACCTTGTCAGCCATTCATCTTTGCAGTTTTGTTGGGGAAAACTGTGTTGCTGTTTCTCAGTGGGTGGACTCACATTCATACCTGTTGATGTAGTCTCCCAGTGGTACTCTTTTTTTTTTTTTCTTTTTAATTTTTTTTTTTATTCTCTATATTTCAGTTACATGTGTTGTAATACATTGGGCTTGGCAGTATGATAGTAGAAATTTATCACCTGGTAGATATGCTGCTATTCCATTTTACTGCAACTGGACTGCTTTGTTATTTACATGTGTGAGCAACAAAATACAGAGAGGAACGTATCAAAACAAGCCAAGATATGGAAGAATGTTACTAAGGGATGTAACGAGGATGTACAGGTGTTACAATATATATAAACAACATCTGTGATGGACTGACCATCTCTACACACACACACACACACACACACACACACACACACCATCACTGTGACCATGAATATTTATGATTTTGGTAATTTTGCCAACAAAAGTCTGTGATGGACTGGCCATCTGTCCAAAAGTGTGTATGTGTGTGTATATATATATATATATATATATATATATATATAAATATATTAGTGCTGTCAATTGATTAAATAAAATTAACTAATTAATCGCACATTTTTCTGAAATCCCACCTAACATTAAAGTTTTTAAATATACTTTTATATAGCAATAATTTCACATTCAATCTTCAATTTAATGTACAAACAACATAAAGACAGTATATTTTTAAATATTTGTTTAATGGCATCTTTTTTATGACTGAAGGTCAGTATCAATGATCCCAATACTACTGATTTCTCTATAAAATTGCCCCCCCTCCCATATTTAACCATTGACTATAGCCATTCAACATTACAGTATAATTGAGAGCTATCAATTTTAACATTTATTAGACTTTAAAAAAAAAAAAACTTCTAATTTAAGTGAACTTAAAACAATCTTCAGATAAACCCATTATAATAAATGTCATATTTACCTGTGCCCTTCAGCAGAAATGCAGAAATTGAAGTTATCAAACACTAAATTTTAAATTAAATATAGATGAATCCTTAAATCTATAAAAGTTATTTTTTCCTCTTTTTTTCTTTGTCCTT
>JAFVLL020006534.1:12418-99331 GCA_021397915.2 Tor tambroides
TGGGGGATGGGGGGGGGGGGTCTTGGGTTTATGTCCCCACCAATGTCAAAAGCAAAGCTACGCCCTTGATAAGGCCGCAGGGAATAGGACTCTGTTTTGTTTATCTCTTCAGAGATAGTCAGTCTGAGACACGTTATCAGTTCCTAATAAGAAATCCAAAACTGAAACAAAAAACAATCTAAAAATTCACATTTGCCCGCCGAACATAATTTCATTGTTTACTAACAAGATGGAAAGATAAGAACTCTTTTCTTTTCTATCCCTCATACTTTAGAAAACAACTTATAAAATACAGCAAAAAGCACAAATATTGTGAAATATTATTATGATTTAAAATAACAGTTTTCTATTTGAATATATTTTAACCATGGCACAGTTACCCTCCTGCATTCACACAGTGTGAGAAGAGACAGACAGACAGACAGACAGATTAGCATGCGTGGGACTAAATTACAACTTAGTTTTTTCTCCTCAATTTTTCTAAATAGCTGTACGTCATCTCCTGCAAGAGAAAACAAACTTGTGGTGTGGGAACTGGAAGCCTGTTCTTGAGTCACAGAAATAAATTACATCTTAAAAACATTAAAATAGACAACAGTTATCTTAATTTGCATTATTTGACAATATTACTGTTTTATCAAATAAATCCAGACTTGGTGAGCAAAAGAGACTGATCCTAAAAACTACTGCACACTTTTATCCAATTTTGTGCATTTGTGAAAGTAAAAACTTAAAAATTGTTCTTACAATTCCTTTCTCTTTTACTTTAGATGGTTTTATATTTAAAAAAAAAAATTCCTTTTCAAATCATTGTCAATGAACAGCAGCCAGCTGTAACAACTTTCTCCATAAAATGAGTGACTATTATATAGGCATTTCTGTATTTATGAACCTGATTTTCTGGGTAAATTCACAATGTAAGTCTTTGAATAGGTCTTAACATTCCTTCTGGTAACTTCATTTCCCTTTATACTCCTCTGTAAGTTTCCAAATCGCCTACTGAATAGGGCTTGAAGCAGTAATTGATTTTTTTGCATGTTTGATTGCAGATCATCAAAACATTTCTGTGTGTGTGTGTGTTCATTAGACCTTCCCAGGCCAAGAAAAAGAACGACAGAGTTAATGATGAAAGCCGTAAAGGAAGGAGGAGATGATAAAGCTGAGAAATGCTGGGGCTTTCGCTTCTTTCGCAGCCCTGTGGAGGTTCTGGCAGGGGCTGATGGGAAAAAAGCTACTGGAATCCGATTGGCTCTTAATAAGCTTGAGGTAAACAGAATAAGAACCATGACTGCATCTGAAATCGCATACTTTCCTACTATAGGTGAGAAAACAGTATGTGACAAAATAAGTTTTTCCAAATTCTGGGAAAAAGTACCTGGATGACCTACTTCCGGCGTGATTCTGAAATGTGCTTAAGAGAACACTTTACTATCCCATGAAGCCATGGGAGAGGATTTATGAATGGCAGAGACGCAACTGACACTGGTTGGTCACATGACAGTAACAACATTGTGGATCCAGTACATCCAGATTACATTCATACTACTGTATATAGAATGTACTCTTTTTGCGGTCGTGAAGTAATTACTCCTTCAAAAAAAGTACCTGCTCAAGAGAGTATGCCATTTCAGACGCAGCCCGTGATTTCTGTTGGTTTGCTAAGTTAACTGTATGGAAATGATTATTACACGGTTAATTGGATTTATATGTGAAGTTTATTTATTCATAATGGTAGACTGAAATTGACAATGATTGATCTTTTTTTAAAGATCAAAAATCATATCTTAATTATATCTTAACTTTTTCACTGTATGCAAATATTCAAAAGTTTAGGGTCAGTAAACTTCTTTTTTTTTTTTTTTTAAGAAATTGATACTCTTATTCAGCAAGGATGCATTAAATTGATCAAAAACACTTATAATGTTACAAAATATTACTATTTCAAACAAAGGCTGTTCTTCAAACTTTATCAAAGAATCTTGAGCAGCAAATCAGCGTATAAGAATGATTTCTGAAGATCATGTGACACTGAAGACTGGAGTAATGATGCTGAAAATTAAGCTTTGACCACAGGAATAAATTACATTTTATAATATGTTCACACAGAAAACAGTTATTTTATATATTATATTATATTATATTATGAATATTTCATAATATTACTGTAAGATAGAGAGGTAAACATGCAAGACAGAATCAGGGCCATGAATAAGTGAGCTCTCTCAACATTTGTTAAGATTATACATAGAGAGATCAAGAGTCATGACAGTTTGTAGTTTTAATGTGAGCGATTCATCCACATTATTTATTTTATGTGCCTCAGAGTTTAAAACAAATATTCCAGATGGAAAAAAATAATTGGTGCTATATTCTGTTTCTGATTTGCATCAATGGATTGCGAATGGCGTTTTATGTAAACCAGCTGGTTTGGTCTGGACTTGAAACAAAAGTGGGACTCTTATTCCAAAACCATTTGACCTCATAAATCCTGATTTCAGATCCTAAACAAATCTCTAAACAATACTTTTTTTTTTTTTTTGTCTGTTTGGATATATATTTTTCCGAGACACATTATTAAATGTGATCATAATGAAAGTGATTAAGACAATGAGTTGAACCAGCAGGACTGGCTCTGCCACACAGTTGTTTTTGTAATCTGAGCCCTAATGTTTTTGGAGTTCATTATGGTTTTTAGAGATCATTGCACAACAAGACTGTATCTTTGGGTCCGTGTTAAATCTGGAAAGTCCTGAGAGAAGAATGATGATGTTATCAGATGTACAGTCTGCCAGACTGTGATCACTTGTGCTTGATAACAAACCAGCTTTCTGTTTGTTGTGGAAGTCTGTGGTTTAGGAAAGTGTTTTGCTAATTGTACGAATATGATTACTACAGGGTTCATTGGAATCTTATGTCAAGTTTATTTATTCCTGAATTCAGCTAATACAAGTTTGTAGTCTTAATGTGAGTGATTCATCCACATTATTCACTTTCATCAATCACAATACAAATATTCCAGATGAATAAAATCATTGGCTTCTGACAACTACAGTAATCAACATTTGATGTGGATCTAAAAAGTTCATCAAAGTTCTCCTAAGACAAGAACGGGTATTGTTTTTGTTTGAGGACAACTTTGATGAAAGGTTTTGATCCACTTCAAATGTTGACTAATATATCTAGAGAAAATCATTAAATAGACATTACAAAAAATTTATTACACAAACATTTTTATTACTTTATTTTTTTATTATATAGCATAAGTATTGTTGTGCAGGTAAGGTTGCAACAACAGAGCAAAAAAGGAAGTGATATTCTCCATAATTGATTTATATATATATATATATATATATATTTATATATATATATATATATATATATATTTTTTTTTTTTTTTTTAAATCCACTTTTTATTTATTTATACTCTGTTTTGCATCAGTTAATTGAAATTGAGAGCTCAGTGGATTTTTTTTTTTTTTACATGATTATTTTCCCAACTTCAGAGCATTTTGCAAACCGGTTCAACCGATGAAATGAACCAACTCAAAACAATGATTTGTTATCTTACATCATTTAAGCATTGCAAAACAGGAAGCGAAAGTGGAACAAACATATTAACAGTTTTTTTAATTTTATTTTACATCATTATGAAAATATTATGAATAATCTATATATTGTCCAGTCTCATAAATATTGCTTTGCTCATCTTCTGATATTTATTAATTAAGCTATATTTCCTCTCTCTGACATGTCTGAATGTAATGTGATGTATTTGTGAGGTGAGTATTTTGGGGCTGGTGTGAAGTCCGTGTCGTCTCTGTGTTGTGTATCAGGGTTCGGGCGAGAGCGTGCGTGCAGAGCCCACTGGTCAGCTGGAGGATGTGGACTGTGGCCTGATCATCAGCAGTATCGGCTATAAAAGCATTCCCATCGACCCCGCTGTGCCCTTTGACCCCCGAAGAGCCATCGTGCCCAATGAGATGGGAAGAGTGCAGGACACCACAGGTGAGGGGGTGGAAAATGTGTTTTCATCCACTGGCAGGGGCTCAAAGCCAAAAAACACAGGAGAATAAACAAGAATATTTTTAGACAAGTTTCAGTGTATTGCCTCACAAGGACAGGAGGCTTTTTAGTTACATATTTAGTTTTCTCTTTTTTTTTTGGCTGAGTGGTTTTGTCCCTCAAGTTCAAAATGGTTCACTGTTTTTCATCAGCCGACCACAAAACAGTTTTTGACTAGTATAGGAAACTTTGGTGTGAATTTATTTGACAGACTGTTGCCTGTTCTTATATGTAGCACTTTATTTCTCACTTTATTAGCTCAAAATATAAACAAAATAATAATAATAATAATAAAATCTGTAAAATCATTTTCTTTTAACTATGTGACCCTGGACCACAAAACCAGTCTTAAGTAGTATGGGTATATTTGTAATAATAGCCAAAAATACATTATATGGGTCAGAATTATCGATTTTTCTTTTATGCCAAAAATCATTAGGATATTAAGTAAAGATCATGTTCCATGAAGATATTTTGAAAATTTCCTACCATAAATATCTAAATTGAACTTTTGATTAGTAATATGCATTGCTAAGAACTTCATTTGGACAGATTTAAAGAGTTTTTTTGCACCCTCAGATTTCAGATTTTCAAATAGTTGTATCTCGGCCAAATATTGTCCTATCCTAACAAACCATACATCAATGGAAAGCTTACTTGATGTATAAATCTCAATTTCAAAAAATTGACCCTTATGACTGATTTTAGTCCAGGCCAAATATTGTCCTATCCTAACAAACCATACATCAATGGAAAGCTTACTTGATGTATAAATCTCAATTTCAAAAAATTGACCCTTATGACTGATTTTGTGGTCCAGGGTCACATATAATCAAATTTGTAGTGGAGCAGTATGATGGCACGGTTGACTACATCACTGTGAAGCGAACAAACACACGTTTTGGGGCAGTCGTGGCCTAATGGATAGAGAGCCGGACTTGTAACCCGAAGGTCGTGGGTTCAAGTCTCAGGTCCGGCAGGGATTGTAGGTGGGGGGAGTTAATGTCCAGCGCTCTCTCCACCCTCAGTACCACGACTGAGGTGAGACCCTTGAGCAAGGCACCAAACCCCCAACTGCTCCCCGGGCGCCACAGCATTGGCTGCCCACTGCTCCGGGTGTATGTTCACAGTGTGTGTGCGCGTGTTGTTCACTACTCACTCCTGTGTGTGTGCACTTGGATGGGTTAAATTCAGAGCATAAATTCCGAGTATGGGTCACCATACTTGGCCACACGTCACGTCCTTTCCTTTCCTTCCTTTCCTTTCCTTTCCTTTCCTTTCCTTTCCTTTCCTTTCCTTTCCTTTCCTTACTATAAGTGGAAAATAAAGTGCTAATTATAAGAACAGATGTCTGTCAGTTTCCCACTGATAAATATTTAGTGGTAAATTGATGGAAAAGCTTTTGTACTCGTCCAAAAACATTATTGTAAAAACGTCTCCTGGGGTTTCTGGTTTTGAGACACACATCACTAGTTTCATAATCTGCATATATTTTTGCCTAGCTGTATTAACAGATTTATCTATAATAAAGTGATGTGACATTTGTGCTCTGCATTTTTCCCATCCAAGTGCCCACAGAGAGCTATGAATAGTGAACACACACACACACACACACACACACACACACACACACACTGTGAACACACCCAGAGGAGTGAGCAGTCATTTTTGAATTTGCATTGAATTTATTTAATACACAAGTTTCACAATTTGAGTTGAATTACTGAAATAAATGAACTTTTCCATGACATTCTAATTTATTGAGATGCACCTGTATATAGCGCTTTTAACAATACAGATTGTGTCAGAGCACTTAACAGTATCAAATTGGAGGATAGCGTGTCAGTAATGTATAATAAGATTAAACGCTCAATTTTCAGTTAAAGGCATTTCATTGTTGAATTCAGAGATTTCATTGTCTAGCTCAGTTTAGTTTAAATAGTATCTGTGCAATCAAATCAACGATAATCGCTAGAAATTAAAGTGGCCCCTCTTATCAACTCCTATTAGAGCAGCGGCACAGGAAAGAGAAAAGAAAACAGAGAACATACAAAAACTCTTAACTGACCCCAGAACAGTACAAATTACGTCACAGGACGTAGTAGTCTTTGCCATTTTGGCTATTCTTCGATCCATTCAAACGGTAGTTTTCCGTTTTCTTCCACGTCTTTCTGGTTTTGGTTGCCATTTTAAAGCGTTTGATATCATTTTAGCTGAGCAGCCTATCATTTTCTGCAGATCTTTATATGTAATCAACTTTTTAAACAAAGTATGCTGCTCTTCTGAGCAATGTCTGGAACGACCCATTTTACTCAGATTTTCAGAGAGAAATGCACAGTACAACATTTGCCGCCTTCGTCCTTAAATAAGGGCCACTTGTTCGACACCATTTTTTTCACCGAATGATTTACCCCTCTTATTGAACTCTACACTGCTATTATTTTGAACACGCCCTTTTCAATTAATGATCCAATTACACAGAACTTTTGGGTCTTTTGGTTTTCTATTACTCTAGTACACCTACTTGGAAAATTTTTACCATCTAGAAATATAATTTCCACCAAAAACAGTGATTGATCTGGTTAGTGATGTTGGACTGCTATTATTTTGAACACAACTGTATTTCATTCACCCCAACCTATATTTGTAATTGTCTGTGTTGATGTTTGGGCAGGTCTGTACTGCAGTGGTTGGGTGAAACGCGGACCTACCGGTGTGATTGCAACCACCATGAACGACAGTTTCGATACGGCACACGTTTTGATTCAGGATATGGAGGCGAGCAAACTGGATCTGTCAGTCAACAAACCGGGTGCACAAGCGATCACTGCCCTTCTGCAAACAAGAGGTCAGATACGCTAGATATCCAGTGACTGCAGAGTCTTAACTAAGGTCAACCTAATATATGACTGATGAAAAGCAACGTGGGCTCAATAAAAGGGGATCATAACAGGACTCATTGTTATCGATAGAGTGTGCCATAAGCACAATTTAATGCTTTTTGTCTATTTATAGGGTAAAATAGTCATTTAAGTTCCTAAGTATCAAATAGCAAAAAATATGAAGTATATTCAAGCAATATCAGATGATGGCATTGTAGTACAACATTACAATAATCAATGACCAAAAAGTATAAGATTTTGAGGAAAATTTTGTAACATTGTAAGAATAAATCTTAATGTTTTGAGGATAATATTCTGACATTATGACATTGCAGATTAAAGGCATAATACTGTGGGAAATATTGCAAGAAAAATATCACAATATTATGAGCAAAGGCATTACTACAAATCATAGTTTATTTTTAATTAAAAAAATGTCATTATTTTTAACATGGCACTAAAATGCTGAGCATAGGCATTTATATGTTATACAGTGAATACATTAATGCATTAATACAAATTGTAGATTGTTCATATTTTAATGTTAATGTTTTTATTACTTTGACATGGCAGTAAAATGCTGATAGAAGGCATGTTTACATTAATAAATAAAATTAATAAAAATAATATTAATTCACTAATAAGGATTATTAAAAACAAAAATGAATAAATTTAATACATTACTGCATTAATAAAATTAGCTTTTAATATTATTTAATTTTTTTATATTTTAAAATGGCACAAAAATGAATTAATAAAATAAATGAACATTAAAGGTGCCATTGGTGATTGTCTTCAGAAACATTTTTTGTTATTCTGGTTGAAAGTCTCTTCACATCCTGATAGTAATCATTAAGTTAAGTGGTCTAAATGTATTTATCTGTATTTATATATTCTGTGGAAGGTGTAGGACCAAGAAATGTTCGTCCAAACAAAACCCTCGGTCCGAGCGTTTTAATTGTCTTTCCTACCTGTCTGTCAACGTATGTATTTATGGTGATTCTCTGCAAGACCCTGTTCACGCAGACGCGACAGACGGCCATCAGCGTGCTCACGCACGCCATTGCAGACAGAGCGAGATGGCAGACAAACATCAACAACCCGATCTTCCTTCCTGGTATTGTAGTACTTTTACTAACTGTACTATAAAGTTTTCTCACCACGACACCATGATGTAGTCCAGCGGTTCCCAATTCCAGTCCTCGCGCCCCCCCTGCTCTGCATATTTCGCATGTCTCGCTTAGTTAACACACACGGTTCAGATAACCAGCTCGTTAGAAAAGAGCTACATGCATGAACTGTGTTTCGATTGACATGCTCCCTACACAGTGTTCATTGCTCCCTACTCCCTGAGCAGGGAAAATCTGATGAAGTTTCACTTCGGAACATTCATTCATGGATTTGCGCTGTGCAGCGTCTTCACACACAGACGAAACTTACTAGAGAGGTGTGAAGTGTGACATAACATACCTCTGTAAATAAATACAATTTAAATTCACGTCTCACACACTTTAATGCCCTTTGTATGGAACATATACGCTCGCTTTGAACTGGAATCATGGCGGAATATCTGGTGATGTCCACGCAGGCACTTAATGACTTACGGTTGAATAGAACAAATCATTGGATTTGATAAGATATACATATGAAATGTGCAGAGGGGGTATGCGAGGACTGTAATTGAAACCGTTAATGGCTCATTGCAGTAATTAATGTTGTCTCTGGTATTCTGCTCTTTGAGCGTACGTGCGTTCAGGGGGCGTGGCTTTGGACGGCGATTGCAGGGAGGGTGGGACGTTCGCTTTCAGTGCTATCAGGCTATAGTTAGCATTTTCCGAGATCTCCCACTACACCTTTAATGAATTAATACAAATAGTTTTTTGTATGATTTTACAATGGCAATGTTTTTTATTATTTTACAATTACAATATTATTTTTCTCACTTCAGTGCGTTCTGGGATTGTATATTATGTGAAGGATACATGTAATGCTTCCTTACATCTTGATTCTTAGAAGTTCTTAGAAAGAAGCCTTATTATACTAGCTACTCTACCTTGGAAAAACTTTCATGTTGAGACATGCATCTGCGATTCATTATAATGCTGCCTGCGTTTAATGTTCACTAGGTTTGGTCAAAAGCATTCATTCTGCTGCTTTTTCTGCTGATTCTGTCTTTAAACATCTGTTTTGCACATGCATGTTTCTCTGCTGTTGCATCATTTTTATGGCTCGGCAGGGATTATTGCATTACTGGGTGTAACGGTGACAGCACCCTAATGAACATGGCCATGCCGCCAAACGCGCTTCAGATCAACAGCAAGTAATCCTTTTCAAACAAATACTCCTGATTCACAAAGTCTATAGTGCAGGTGATTTCGGCTGCTCATGCTCTTACTCGGCGTTGACTTCGGCCTCGCTCACTTCCGCTTACTATGTCACACCACACCCACGTCTCACAACATCACTCCTTTTATTCATTCAAAATTCTCGCACATTTGTACCTTCATCCTGATTGGCTCATACTCCATCTTGTGCGGTTCCATTAGAATCCGTCACATGGGTTTGAACCAGTCAGAGGAAGTTTGGAATAAATCTTTGATGACTGAATAATAAAAGCCATGCTTTGTCATGGAATAGTTTTTGTGCCAAGATTCTAAGCTGATTCTTAAAAGAAAAAAAAATCGTTTAAATAAATAAATACATCAGATTTTAAAGTGAAAACAGAAGTTTATCATTGGGTCATCTGTGTCAGCAGGTGTGAGAACGGTGCTTTTTTCACAATGGGAGAAAATTAATGCAGAGGAGGAGAAAAGAGGCAAGTCCCTGGGAAAAACCCAGGGAAAAACTTCTGGACGTGGATGAGATGCTGAAGGTAGCCTGGTCCTGAGATCCAACCCGGTGACGCTTGCAGAGCTAACGGAAGAGCTGCCAAGAGCAGATCTTAACTAACTCTGTGCTGTCACAACTGGAAATCTGTTGATGTGATTAAAAACATCCAAAAATAATCTCTCCCTCTCTCTTGTTTCCACTGTTTTTCCTCTGTGGAACAGAAAAGATGATTTGGCATAATGTTCATGCTGCTCTTCTTCATAAAATGAAAAATGACAAATAATGATTGAAAATTTGGATGTGTTATTCACACAAAATCATATGACTTCAGACATCTGGAAATGTAGTGTGCAAATGATATGGATTACATTTATGATGTTTTCTTGTGCATTGTTGTAGTTCTACGAGTCTCCGGTTCACTTTTGTTGTATTATAAGAGTAACTGGTTAATTCTTCTAAACATCATCTTCTAATTTCCACAGAAGAAATCCAGTGGAATCATATGACGGTGAGTAAATGATGCACGTTTCGTATCATTTGTGAACTGTTCTTTTAAAAGAAAGCTGTGCTGGATTTTATGGCTTGTGCATTTTGTTTACCAAGTACAGATTGTACCAGTAAAGAATGAAGTAGAGTTCCATGTTAATGAATTGTTTAGCTTTAATGTCAGGACCTGGACTTAAAATAATCACTAGCATTTCTCCTAAGTGCTGCTGATACAATGTCAAACAATGAAGTCGGACCAGTCGTTATCCTGTTTACATAAGCTGCTATAAGCTGTTCCATGTTAATGAATTGTTTAGATTTAATGTCAGGACATGGACTTAAAAGAATCACTAGCATTTCTCCTAATGCTGCTGATACAATGTCAAACAATGAAGTCGGACCAGTCGTTATCCTAATAGTTTACATAAGCTGCTACCTGTTGTCGTATTGTTATTACTGTTATTCTTGTCAGAATAAACAAACATGTCTGTGAAATAGCTTGAATCCACACTGAAAATATTTTTACCTAATAAATAATACATCATTTGTGTTGTTTTATCATTTAGATTATAACGCAAGTAGTTCAGGCCAGATAAAAACAATTAAATAATTATGAAGATAACTCTAGTCAGAGCTGGGTAGATTACTTACAAATTGCAATCCATTACTGATTCCAAATAACATGACAAAAATTGTAGTTAGTAACATAATCCATTACATTACACATTTTAGGTAATGTAATCAGTACTTTTAGATTACTTTTGACCTAACTCGTTTATCGTATTGTAAAGACCCCGATATACTTCAAACGAAATTTGAAGAACTGATTTGACGTCATTTCGAACAAAATCAGTCCGAGGTCGTTTTGGCTTCGAAACACCTTTCCGCTACCATTGGTCCGTGGCGATTACGCAATCGGTGGGCGGGTTCGGGAACTCTGCCTTCTTTGACGCGCAATTTTTTTCCCCCGGTTCGTTTATCATTCAGCAAAGGTCAGGAGGGGGAACAACATCTCCAAGTCACTCGCAACATAAATACACTGTGTCGAATAACTGAACTGTCACAAATATATCCGCACCTGTACAATCGCTCGCAGGGAGACTTTAAAGTTTCAGAGGAAGCATTTAATTCCTAGAAAGAAATTGCAACGAAGCTTAGTGTCGATGACCCGGAGTTATGCAAAAAGCGACGTAGAGAAACATCAGATGCAACCCAGCAGGCACCAGACGTCTATGTAACGTCAGGTTGACGTTGGACATGACGTCGGACAGACGTTGCATTTTGGTTGAAAATGGAAATCGGGTTGACGTCAATATTTGACGTTGACTTAACGTTGGATTTTGGTTACACAACCTAAAAACAACAAAATCTCAACGTCCGCTGACGTCGGTATTGGACATCTATTTAACATTGACATTAGACGTTGGATTTACGTTGAATTTTGGTCACCTGACGTCGCAACCAAAATTTAACCAAATATTAACGTCTTATGACATTGTGTGCCTGCTGGGAAGTTTTCCAAAGCCATGAAAAGAATGAAATGAAAGAGTAAGATATAAGGTAGCAAGTACCAAATACATGTGTCTCAAATAAATGTTACATCTTACTACTGCTGCTGCTGCTGCTGTTGTTCTTACAATAATAAACCTTTATTTTTTTAGCAAATCATGACACCACATAAAATATAAAAACATGTAATAATTTATCCAGTTTAATAAAAGACCTAGATACACCTTCATTGGATCGTTGTTGTGTTTAGGGCATTCACGCGAGCGTCGCGACACGTTTACATTAATCTACAGCCCGCCTCCAGTAGCGCGGGGGTGTTGGAAACAGTATACCGTTGCTCAGCCTTTTCGAACTTCTTTTTGCCCCCAAACGAAGAACGAAAACGAACTTTGTTTGAAGTATATCGGTGCCTTAAGATCCACACATTTGGCCCAAAGAAGGTATCCAATGGTGGATGAAGGTTTTGTTAAGGACGTGACGTGTGGCTAAGTATGGTGACCCATACTCAGAATTTGTGCTCTGCATTTAACCCATCCAAGTGCACGCACACACAGCAGTGAGAAGTGAACACACACAAACACACTGTGAACATGCACCCAGAGCAGTGGGCAGCCAATGCAACGAAGCTTGGTGTCTGAATCCCGGGGATTCAGTTGGGGGTTCGGTGCCTTGATCAAGGGTCTCACCTCAGTCGTAGTATTGAGGGTGGAGAGAGTGCTGTACATTCACTTCCCCCACCTACAACCCCTGCCAGATCTGAGACTCAAACCTGCGACCTTCAGGTTACAGGTCCAACTCTCTAACCATTAGGCCACGACTGCCCCAGGTTTCCTGCGTGTTCCTGCGGTCTTTTCAGCACACAAAGTTAGATTTAGGTGAAATTCTAATCTTACACCATTTTATTATGACCTCGAATTTAGGTTGAAATGCAAATTGGTTTGTCTGTTTCTAATTATTATTCTTCTGACATTTTGGTTATTCTAGTTAACTCTTTACTTTATTACTCGTTCATTAGGAATCTGTCGCTCAGGGTGTATCACGCCGGCCGATGTACATGTACCCCACGGTCACAAACCCTCCAGTCTGATCAGTAGTCAGAGGTTATGGCTAACTAATTAATAGACCGCTTCATGCTTGTCATTTTTAAATAGTGGTTCTGTTTAGCCCCTTACAGTCACCTATGTAACAACTTAGTTAAAGCTCAAACAATAATCAGAGGTTATGGCTAGCACTATGATACTTCAGTAGTGTTTCTGTCTAGCCCCCTATAGTTAGTCTAACTATATTACAACTTGACTAAAGCTGAGACAGTAAGCAGAGGTTATGGCTAGTACTATATGAAATATGCCCGAACCATGCTAGTGTCTCAATAGTATTTTATCTAGCCCCCCATAGTTAATGCAACTGCATAACAACTTAAGTCAAGCAGTTAGTCAGAAATCTAGAAACTCACCTGATGTGCCCCATGCTCCATCTAACCTGAGATCTAGTCTGTACTAACCCTGGACGCATGTTTGCGGTAACATAAGCCTTCACTTAATCTTCTTGAGAAAATCATTTCAGAGTAAGTCAGAATAAAATCACACACTTCATACCATGGGCTCATTCCGGCTACAGAAGGCCCTGATCCTTTTGCAACATTTCCTTAAATACTTCAGATCAAGACCAACATCCCCCGAAATGGAGACAGGAACTAACAATTGGAATTTGTATTGATTGAGTTAACACCTTTTGGGACAAAAGGTCATTTTGCATGAAAAGCACTGGGAACTGACCCGCCCTCTACAGTGTGCAAAATGTCTCTTAACTCTTAAGATCTGTATTATCTTTTAATCTACTTTTGTAAGATTGAGACCATTGTACCACTCGCCCTGAGTCTATTCAAATGATACCAAACATGACTGTAAATATTACTTGCATTCATGTAGAACATTATACTATTGACCATTCTGAGTGAACCAAGTGGAGGGAGGATGGGTAAGGGGAAGGAAGGGGTTGAAAAGGAACTGATGCATATGTGAGAGAGGTGTTCTCCTGCATTTTCTCTCAGTGGGATGTGGAAACAGATGTCTGTATGTTAATGCACTGTGTGTATTGTCCGTCACAGAAGATAAATGTGTCTGAGGTTCTGTAATTCTTACAACATTGATTTAAATGGGATAATCTTGTACCATATTGACATAAAAATACAAAGAGTAAGAAAATCTATTCCATTTGTTGTTATTAACAACATGAAGTGCATTAAACATTACATTACAGCAGTTTCCCAAACTGGGGTTTGTAAGGACAGGGGGTTTACTAGTTTAATGAAAAGCTAATAATTAATTAAATCATAAAAATGTTAAATTACAAGAAATCATTTTAAAATCAAAATAAAATAAAAAACTTACTAAGAAAATGAATTATTTTATTTGTTTACCTGCATGTCATGTGACCATAACCAATGTCAGAGAACCAACAAACATGCAAATGTGATACTTCATTATTAAAATATTTATTTTAAATCTCAGGTGTACTTCAAGTAAATATATATTAGATGAAAGAGGATGAGATGACCAAAAAGTTTTTATTATTTGTTTTAATATAATTTATTATATGATATATAATAATAATTTATTGCTAGTGTGCAAATAATATGTAATCCTTAAAAGAGTAACTGCAGTGTGATTACGAGTGTTTAAAAATGTAATTTAATCTAACTAGAAGTACTTAATTTTTGGAATCAGATAACCAAATTACATGTAATCAGTTATTACCCAGCTCTGACTAGGTGATTACTACATTAGCATCCACACCAATGCATAATTTAATTGGATTTTCAAACCGTTTTAATGCTATATTTCTTTAAAGTCAGGCGGATTTTTGGCGGGCAATATTTTGTTATCGTTCATCAGCTAGAAAGACGTTCTGAAAGTATCGTTCCTCTGTGACGTTATCGCTGTTATTTGGATTCCTTCATTAAATCTGTAACTGAAGATAGCATAGCATGCACACCAACACCATAGACGTGTGTGTGTGTGTGTGTATCTATCTATCTATGACCAACACATTATAACGTTGAACGTTCCAGTAGTACGGAGCCCGGGAAGTCACATGTAGAAAAGAAAAAAAAAACAATCCGTGGCAACGGTCCGTCCAGTCAGTTTATAAACCGTACTCAGAAATTCTTAAACTGTTCCCTCGGTTTAACAAATCGTGCCCACGGATTAATAAACCTTACTCACGAATTTCCAATCCCTGCGAACAGATTTTGTAAGCCATAAAATCCCTACCCACAAATTCATAATCGGTGCGCAAGTTTTCGCAATCCGTTCCCACGGGTTTGTAAACTGTACTCACGGATTTGTGGCCCCGCCCCATTCTTTGCCGGTAGGTTCAACCAGGCCACCTGTTTAGGTGCAGGATGCATTGTAGTGTGTAAACTTTATTTTTCATAATTCTTTATTTTTCCTATTGGTGATTATTGTCAAATAAACGCTAAAAGAAGACTACTTTGTGAGTGTGGATCATTTAATAGACTAACGTACCAAAATAAAATATTAAGCGACAGAAGAGCTTGGTTCAAACGGCTTTGTAAACTTTATTTTTCAAAAAACATAGTTTCGAAAGGAGATGGTAAAAAGCAAAACCTCATTCCTTTGCTCTCTAGCTGAATGCAATGTTATAATATGCCTAACAGTGAAGCATGTTTCTGGGGGGAAAAGCTTAGTATAATAAAATCACCAAAACAAGTGTTGGTTAAGAATGAATAGTACACTTACACAAACACATTTCCAAAACTGTAAACGGTTATTTAAAAATAAAGCATTCATGAATTATTTTATGATAAACATTTTACTGTCTTAATTGCACTCGTTTATTTAGCCTATAAATTAAAATAATAATAATAATAATTACTATTATTATTATTATTATTATTATTATTACATTTAGGTTACATATGCATTTAGAAGCTTTTATTCTTAGGTTTATTATACAAAAATAATAAAGTGCTAAGATTATCACAAATAAACAAGATTTTGACGCACATTATTCTTATTAAATCGTTGTATTCCACCTCACCGCACAATTTGCTGTACGCCTATTCCACATAATAATACAATTAAACAATATACAATATGATTCCTTAACACGTAGGCTACCTAGGAGCTTGCTGTTCTTCTAAAATGAATCCGTGAGTACAGTTTACAAACCCGTGGAAACAGATTGCGAAAGCATGTGCACGGATTATGAATTTGTGGGTACAGATTCAAAAACCGAAGGTACGATTTACAAAATCCGAGTGCACTGATTGGAAATTTGTGGGTACGGTTTATTAATCCGTGGGCACGATTTGTTAAACCGAGGGAACAGTTTAAGAATTCGTGAGTGCGGTTTATAAACTGAGGGGACGGATTGCAAAACCGTTGCCACGGATTGTTTTTTTTTCTCCTACAGGTGCCTTCCCGGGCTCCATAGAAAAGGCAGAATTGTGAGATATAAACTGCGAGAAAAAGTCTCAATTACCTTTTAATTTTTTATTCCATGGCACAAACAAAAAAAAAAAAAAAAACTGCACGATGTAAAGTCAGAATTCTGAGACATAAACTCAGAATTGCAAGAAACAAGTGAAAAGTGTGAGTTTATCTTACAATTCATTTTTTCTTCTTCTCAAAATTAATAAAAAGTTGCAATTAAAAAAAAAAAATCTGTGGTGAAAAAAAGAAAAAATTGCAAGATGCAAAGTCCGAATTCTGCATATGCAAAAAAAAAAAAAAAATCTAAAATTGCGAAATATTAACTATGAGAAGTCTCAAAATTCAAGGTTTTTTGTTTTTTTTTTCCTGCAGAATTACAAGAAAAAAAAGTTCAAATTGTGAGAAAATGATAAAATTATTTAAATTCCAAGAAAAAAAAAATCTGCATTGCGAGAAAGATTTTTTTAGTTTATATCTTACAATTAAGATTTTTTTTCTCAGAAGTGTGAGTAAAAAGAAAGTCTGAACTCTGAGACGAGTTCAGGTTGTTCACACAGATTCACCAAGCTGACCAACAGAAAGCTGCTCTTTTTAAATGGACTGTATGTGAATGAACTGTGCTTCACTATAAATGCATTTTTTGCCCACAAAATGTGGCTAACGCACCTTTAAAGACAGATCTCAACACAGCTGATAACATTTAGTTTATTACAAACAAAAGCCCGGCTGTGTCAGATGTACAGTGATCATGATACACGCATATGTTTAATAAATCCCATAGGTCTTTTTGGCTCCATCTCTGTAGCGGTCCAGGTATCTGAGAGGCTGTCCGTGAGGGTATTTCTTCTGCGGTGGGTGATAGACTGGAGGTCTGTCATACTCGAACACCGGCTCTCTCATATCTGTAAAATATAAAGCACAGCATGAGCAATGATTTTTTTTTTTTCCAAAGTGTTCTCATGATTCATTACTAATGACTGGTTTTGGACCTGATGTTAATATACGGGTCACAAACCACAAGTGACAAGTGCTATTTTAAGAAGAGGAAACCGGCTATAAATAGAACGGTAGTAACTAGATCTTCCAGAAAATCTGTTCATCATACGAGAAGGGAAGTTGTTCTAGCGTGTCTACACCTTGTTACTCACTTAATAGCGTGTGATAGGTGTGAGAGACAGACTGATCCCATTGGGACTGGAAAAATGCAAGACCGGATGGAGTTATTATATCCTGGTGCTTTCTGTAGAAGTCTAATGTTCGGAAAGTCCGTTCCTTCAGACAGTAGCTGTAAACATGAGAGAAAGAATACATATTTCTGCAAATGCTCAAAATGAGACATCAGTATTTTAACAATGGCTTTGCTTTATACTGATTTTTTTCTGCTATGCAAGATGAAGGGTCTTTTTTCTGTGGGGTTTCTGAGTAGTACACAAAACACAAAGAAAAACTGGGTCTCATTTCGAAAGCTATGCAGCATTTGCCGGCCACGCGCAATATCTCATCTCAGAGAAAAGCATCCATTGTAAAAAAGTTATTCTCATTTCTGCGTTGCTAACAAAATATTTCAGTTTTAGTTATCTATGATTTTTAAATGTTTTTAAATGTGATCAAAAAACAAACAGTAAAAATAGTAATACTGTGAACTTTAATTGCAAATTAAAACAACTCTTTTCTATTTAAATATATATTTTAAGTAATTAAAGCTGAATTTTCAGCATTACTCCAGTCTTCAGTGTCACATGATCCTTCAGAAATCATTCTAATATGCTGATTTGCTGCTCAAGAAACATTTCTGATTATTATCAATGTTGAAAACAGTTGTGCTATTTACTATTTATGCAGAAACCATAATATGCTACCATTCAAATGTTTGAGGTGTGTGTTTCATAGAAATTAATGCTTTTATTCAGCAAATATGCATCAAAATGATCAAAAGTGACAGTAAAAACATTTAAAATGTTACAAAAGATTCTATTTCAAATAAATGCCATTCTTTTGAACTTCCTGCTCAAAGAATTCTGAAAAAAAAAGATATAACATGTGACACTGAAAACTGGAATAATGATGTTTAAAAATCTGCTTTGATCACAGAAATCAGTTACATTTGAACATATATTCACATAGAAAAGTTATTTTAAATTGTAATAATATTTCACAATATTACAGATATTTCTGTATTTTTGATCAATTAATAGCAGCACTGGTGAGCAATCAAATATAATCAATTTTTGACAAGTATGAATGAATGAATGAATGATGCATTTATATAGCTCTTTATTGTGCATTGGCGTGCACCCAAAGCGCTTTACAATCATGTGGGGGGTCTCTCCTCAACCACCACCAGTGTGCAGCATCCACCTGGATGATGCGACGGCAGCCCAAAGACAACGGCGCCAGTACGCTCACCACACACCAGCTACAGGTGGAGAGGAGAGAGAGTCATAGAGCCAATCAAGTGGATGGGGATTATTAGGAGGCCATGATAGACAAGGGCCAGTGGAGGGAATTTGGCCAGGACACCAGGGTTACACCCTACTCTTTACGAGAAGTGCCATGGTATTTTTAGTGACCACAGAGAGTCAGGACCACGGCTTAACGTCTCATCCGAAAGACGGTGCTTTTTACAGTATAGTGTCCCCGTCACTATACTGGGGCGTTAGGACCCACACAGACCACGGTGAGCGCCCGCTGCTGGCCTCACTAACACCTCTTCCAGCAGCTACCTAGTTTTTCCAGGAGGTCTCCCATCCAGGTACTGACCAGGCTCAACCCTGCTTAGCTTCAGTGGGCAACCAGTCTTGGGCTGCAGGGTGATATAGTCGTAGCGCATAATTATTGTTTTTTTTTTAATAATAGGGTGAAAGATGACCCAGAATAGTTTAATGTAATTTGCTCTCTGGAATACTTGATTCAGATTGGTCAATCGCGACATTCCAAGATGTGTTATTGAGGACTTTCCGAGGTGTGTGTGCGATAACAACCGGAAAAACTAATAACACAGGCTCATGCGGGTACTACGACTCATCTTGACCGTCAGTAATTATATGCTTAATGTATCACTCCTCTGTCTTTGATCAGTGTTTAGCGTCTAATTATTTCTTTTGTGGCAAGCAGTCATGTAATAAGCAGGATAATGTACATACAGCTGGTTGTTATCGCAAAATAAAACCGTGTGGCTGGATATACACTGCTCAAAAAAATTAAAGGAACACTTTTTAATCAGAATATAGCATCAAGTCAATTAAAATTCTGGGATATTGATCTGGTCAGTTAAGTAGCAGAGGGGGTTGTTAATCAGTTTCAGCTGCTTTGGTGTTAATGAAATTAACAACAGGAGCACTAGATGGGCAACAATGAGACGACCCCCAAAACAGGAATGGTTTTACAGGTAGAGGCCACTGACATTTTATTCCCTACTCATCTTTTCTGACTGTTTTTCACTAGTTTTGCATTTGGCTAGGGTCACTGTCACTACTGGTAGCATGAGGCGATACCTGGACCCTACAGAGGTTGCATAGGCAGTCCAACTCCTCCAGGATGGCACATCAATACGTGTCATTGCCAGAAGGTTTGCTGTGTCTCCCAGCACAGTCTTAAGAGCATGGAAGAGATTCCAGGAGACAGGCAGTTACTCTAGAAGAGCTAGATAGGGCCATAGAAGGTCCTTAACCCATCAGCAGGACCGGTATCTGCTCCTTTGTGCAAGGAAGAACAGGATGAGCACTGCCAGAGCACTACAAAATGACCTCCAGCAGGCCACTGGTGTGAATGTCTTTGACCAAACAATCAGAAACAGACTTCATGAGGGTGGCCTGAGGGCCCAATGTCCTCTAGTGGGCCCTGTGCTCCCTGCCCGGCACCGTGGAGCTCGATTGGCATTTGCCATTGAACACCAGAATTGGCAGGTCCACCACTGGTGCCCTGTGCTTTTCATAGATGAAAGCAGGTTCACCCTGAGCACATGTGACAGACGTGAAAGGGTCTGGAGAAGCCGTGGAGAACGTTATGCTGCCTGTAACATCGTTCAGCCTGACCGGTTTGGTGGTGGGTCAGTGATGGTCTGGGGAGGCATATCAACGGAGGGACGCACAGACCTCTACAGGCTAGACAATGGCACCCTGACTGACATTAGGAATCGGGATGAAATCCTTGGACCCAATGTCGGACCCTGCGCTGGTGCAGTGTTTCCTGGGTTCCTCCTGGTGCACGACAATGCCTGGCCTCATGTGGCGAGAGTATACAGGCAGTTCCTGGAGGATGAAGGAATTGATACCACTGAATGGCCCCTATGCTCGCCTGACATAAATCCAATAGAACACCTCTGGGACATTGTTTCACTCCATCTGACGCCACCAGGTTGCCCCTCAGACTGTCCAGGAGCTCAGTGATGCCCTGGTCCAGATCTGGAAGGAAATACCCAGGACACCATCCATCGTCTCATTTGGAGCATGCCCTGATGTTGTCAGGCATGCATACAAGTACGTGGGGGCCATACAAACTACTGAGTACTATTCTGAGTTGCTGCAATGAAATTTCAGCAAAATGGACTAGCCATTTTGGCTATGGACTAACTTTGATTTTCGGGGTGTCTTTGAATTCAGCCCTCTGTAGGTTGATAATTTTAATTTCCATCAAACGATGTGGCATCCTTTCATTCCTAACACATTACCCAGTCCATATCAGTATAGATATCCAGCATGATATTTTTCCCCATTGAGATCTGATGTGTTTTCAAAGTGTTCCTTTAATTTTTTTGAGCAGTGTACATTATCCCTTTCAAATTTTCATGACCTTATTATTACAGTCTAGACTGTGACTGAAACTACTCACCATGGGGAGGCTCTGAAGTCTGCACTGAAATCAACCGGACCTTCCTGTTTAAACAAAACGTAGATGTATCTGTGAAAGCCTGTTCCTCTGGCGGGAAATGGACTGATGTAAGGGCAGAGCTCTTCCCCTGACGACACAGAATTTCCAGGGATATTCCCACTGTAATGAATTAGAAATTAGAAACAGATATCATAATGTACTTTGTCAAGCAATTCTTTTTTTCAGGTCAGGCTTTTCTAGAGTTGAGACTGAGGTCAGACAATGCGTGAGGTTAAAGTGAGCATAGTGGTTTTGAGCATGTTTGAACTGTTTGTGGTTTACTAGCCTCAAGTCAAAAGGCTCTCTAAGACATTATGATCTCAAAACGTTCCACCTTTAAGTCAAATTTAAGGAGTTTTTTCTTGTTGGAATGTGAGCTTTGCTGAAAAAAATATTTATATGTGTAGAGTGGTATAGGATAAACATACTCACACTAGCCAGTGAAGATACTCCTGCTCACCATCCAGCAGATGTTCATCTGTAAAACACACACAGTTTACGTTACTGTGCCACCATCTTGTGGAGGAACTTCAAAGAGCAGTTTATCAAATGCTAACTTGACATTTCATAAGGCCAAATGACCAAAAAGTATTGAACATTTAAAGAAGAAAATAATAATAATAATAATGTAAATAAATTTCTATTTGAATTAGATAAATATTTATTTGTATTTACATAAATATCCTTAAAATAAATATTACTTTTACTATATATATGCATATAAATTATAAAAATTAAATATAAATTAGAAAATTAGAAAATATTATTTAAAAAATAATTATATATTTTATATAATTTATCTAATAATTTTGTTCTAACATTTTATATATAATAAAATAACACACACATACATATATAAAGAATTAACAAAAAATATAAATATTTAAATAAAACTATTTAACTATGTATATTTACATACATGTATAGAGATACAAAAACATAAAAAAACAGAATTACATATAAATTATCAAAAATTATAATTATAAAAATACATGTAATTTATCTAAGAATTTTTAGATATAATATTAATATTATATAATTTATATATATAGTATTTGGACACATACTTTACACTGCATTTTAAAAATGACTGTCATTGCATTAAATGAAATATTTTTAACAAATTTTTAACAAATATTTTTAACAAATATTTTGATGTACCTGGGCTGGTTAACAACAGCGTCCAGAGAGAATTTTCTTCCGCTTCAAAATGTATCTGAGGTGCTTGTGCCGCCTGAGGATTTCACACAAACAGCACAAATCTAAGTTTTCTTGATTTCCAACAGAAACAGTCGTTACATGTTTTGAGTCCTCACCTGACTCGGTGTTAAGTGATTCCCATAATGCACCGCTGCGCTGCTGTCCTCTCCGTACGCCACACGCAGCATGACCCGCGGCACAAAATACGCCATGGGAAAGAGGTCCTTGTAGATCCCGTAGTGCTCGGCGAGCCTCTTGATGTGGTACGGTCCGTTTGTCTGCTCCCATTCCGTCTTCACTCGGTCGAGGGGAATGCGGACTGGAAGCCAGAAAATAAGAAAACCTTATATTAATTGTCCTACTGATGCCTGATGATTGATAGTAAGTATGATGTTTCTGTACCACTAAACATACAAGTTTATATATTCAAACTTAAAAGTAAATTATTATCACTAATTTTGCATGAAGATTTTTGCATTGTGACTTTTATTAATGCAAATAATTACATTTGTAATGTACAATTTAAATTTACACCAGGATACTATTTGTTTGTTTGTTTATTTATTTAGACTGATTTTAACAAAAAAAAAGAAAAGAATTTGGTTGGAAAATATGCTTAAAATATCAACAATGCAAAAATAGGCTTTTTTTTTAAAAAAAATCAGTCTCTAATGATTTTATTTAATTTTACGAAATCTGCAACTTTGATAACATTGATGAGTCACTGCATTTGCTGCATGATTATATATTCAACATCAATTATAAATGTTTAATAAATCATGATAAAAAATTAAGTTGTATAGCATTTTTCATACATGAAATGCAGCGAAAGTGCTTCACAAAATAAAAACAGAAGCATAAAACAAACTGACAATATGATTTCAAACAATATTAATATAAATAATACTCAAAGGCAATTTTAAAAAGTTGAAAAGGTAAAATAGAAACATAAAAACAAACATCAACAATATAATATCAATAGAAATGAATACTCATAAGCAACTTTATAATGTAAACTTAGCAATTAAACGCTACTTTTAGTAACTGTTTGAAGATCTCTGATCATAATTTATCATTCTACTTTTGATTAACCTGCTCTGCTTCCTCTTCAGAGATCACGATGGTTCACTGACACACTTACATGTTCGTAGTCGATTGTCTCTTTCCATCTCTGGGTTCTTTTTGTTCTCCAGCACCACCTTCTTCCTCTCCTTCACCTCTGTCTTCCTGGAGGGACGCTGATATGGGAGCCCGATGTTGACCGGCTCAACCGCTGCCCACAAAAACAATCAACGCTCACTGACCCACACTGATATTATAGATCTTGTGAAAATAACCTGAAATGACAGCTATGGATGAGTGTGTATTTATAGCTCAGGTCCATCAGTGACGACTTACCTTCTTTCTTCTCCTCCTCTCTGTATTTCCTGTAGGTCTTCCACCAAACATCCTTCCGGTCGGCCTCCTCCGCCGCTCTCACGTAGCGAGTGTAACTGCGATATTTCTCCAGAGAGTCCAGTTCAGTCCAGTCAATGTCCTCATTGGGCATCGAACCCAGAGGGGGAGACCGGTGACCCAGAACAGCTACAGAAGATTCAATAGAGGATTTATTATTAGCATAGTAACAACAACAACAATAATAATAATATATAATAAAATAATAATATCATTTTATAATAATAACAAGAAAATAATACAATTTATAATAATAACAAGAATAAGAATAAAATGATGATGTTTAACAAATAAGTATAATAAAATAATATAATAAAACAACACTGTAATAAAATGTTGTAATATAAAATAATTAAAACTAAAACAACAGTAATAAATATTATAAAAATTATAATATTTAAATATATCATAATAATAAAAAATAAAATATGAATGCTTTAGTTTTGAGTGCTTTAATATAAAATAAACAAAAATAATTATTATACTGTTGTAATGTAAATAATGATAAACAACAATAATAATAGTAATAATATTAAAAATAATAATAATGTTGAAATATAAATTTAATAATAAAATAATAAAAATTATGATAATATTTAATATATTATAAAACAATATTATAAAAAATGTAATTGTTTTACATTAATGTAATAATAATAATGATTGATTTAATATGAATAATAACAATTAACATAATTATTATAATGTTGTAATATACTGTATGTATGCTGTTGTAATAAATGCAACAACAATAAAAAAACAATGAAATTAATACATATTGTTTATTAATATAACAATAAAACAACAATAAATAAATATTTATAATGCTGTAACATTACAAAAATAAATATTGAAATGCTGAAATATAAATGTAGTAATAATAATAATAATGGACCTTCGTTTAAAGCTCGTCTTAGACGAGCAGTGACTAAAAGTGCTTCAGAAAGAAACGAAAAATAGATAGGACAGAAAGGATAGAACAAAAATATAGACTAATAAATAAATTATCTATTTATTGATCAGAATAAGTAGACAGATAAATGCAAAAAGTACATATAAAGGTCATTCACACCAGAAGACACACACACGCAGTAGAGCAGCGGCTCTACTGATTATTTAACTCATTAACCGCACATTGACGCAAATATCGCCCAGCACCGCTCACCGGTGGACCGAAGACCCCTCGCGTGATGCTTCAGCCCCGCATCCACCGCCGCCCGCAGCAGAACACACGCCGCGCTGCGCAGCGCCATGATGAACCGCTCCAGAGAAGCAGCGGCGAGACGTCAGTACACAAGAAGCGTGACGTAACGTGCGTATACGTCATCGCGTCTGTGCGTTCTACGTATGGAAGGCGACGAGTTTCGCCTGTGAAAAATCCAGAGCGTGCAGGATTCGGGCTTAATTCGCGTTTCTACACATCTGATGAGTAAATATTCCAGTGAGTTTTATAAAAAAAAAAAGGACTTTGTCTATTAATAATTTTAATAGACCTGCTTTAATTTTAAAAGTAGATGTTGTTTAGTGGTGATGTAGGGTCAGGTGGAGTTTGTTTATTTACTGTCTCGATGTTTTCAGCATATTAATTAATCTAAGAATTAATAATGACTATAATTAATCAATAAAATGTATTTAATTCGGTTTTCTAGATTATAGATCGTTATACTTAAACATCAACACTTATTTGAGGCTGAAATCTATCTATCTATCTATCTATCTATCTATCTAGTGTCTGTCTATCTATCTATCTATGTCTATCTATCTATCTATCTATCTATCTATCTATGTGTCTATGTGTCTGTCCATCTATCTGTCTATACGTCTATCTATATCTATCTATCTATCTGTCTGTCTATCTATCTATCTATCTATCTATCTATCTATCTATGTGTCTGTCCATCTATCTGTCTATACGTCTATCTATCTATATCTATTTATCTATCAGTCTATCTATCTATATCTGTCTATCTATCTATCTATCTATCTGTCTATCTGTCTGTCTGTCTGTCTATCTATCAGTCTATATGTTTATCCATCTATCTATCTATCTATGTATCTATCTATCTATCAGTCTATATGTTTATCCATCTATCCATCTATCTATCTATTTTCAAATGTGTCTGTTTGTGACAACATGCCCCAATAGTGGTTTTCTGCTGTCACTGACATTGCTGTTGCTTTATTTAATTTATTTTATACTTTCAGGTTTCCAGATTTATGATGGATGATCATATGCAGTGCACGATCTGCTTGGATCAGTATAAATACCCTGTGACAATCCCATGCGGTCACACCTTCTGCAAGGCCTGCATCTCCAAATTCTGGGATGCCAAGGACAAAGACTTCCACTGTCCTTTTTGTAAAAAAGCCTTTGACACAAGGCCTGAGCTGAATCGTAACGTGTCTCTGTCCATGTTAACGGAGATCAGCACACACAGTCCGGTTAAGACAGATGTCAGCGCAGGAGCCTCCGTCCACACAGATCCAGAGCCGGAGCAGATCTGTGAGCGGCACCGGAAAGCTCTGGTCATCTACTGCAGGAACGACGGCATGTGTGTTTGCTACGAGTGCTCTGTGAACGAGTGCAAGGGCCATGATAAAATTTTGGTGGTAGAAGAACGGAAGAATAGAGAGGTAATGTTGTATTGACATACAAATACTGTATAGTTTAAATACTATATCATTATTAATATCATATATTTTTGCATTACAGTAATTAGAATTTGAGGTGGAAAATAATGCTCAATTTTTACTAAAAATTTCCAATAATGGCAAAAATGTCACAATGTTATATTTACTTTAAGCAAAATATTATTATTATTATTATTTTTTTTTTTTTTTTAATTTTAGAGTGAAATATATTGACAGATTTTGTAAGGGTCAACCTGTATATGTCATTGCTGACTTTTTTAAAGAATATGTAGGAAATTATTATTTATATATATTTTTCTTAAATATAAAACATTTCTGTGCAGGCAGAATTGAAGAAAAAGAGTGCAGAATTCCAGAAACACCAGGAAACCACTGAGAGAAACCGCCTGGAGCTCATGGAGAACATGGAGAAAGCAAAGGCAAGACATCTTCCATCATTACCCTCTTCATTAGGGACTTTATCCAAACATGAATATGTCAAACTCATATAAAAAATTGTAAGGTTCCATTTATTACAATAAGTAAACTACATTAGTAAACATGAACTGAAAAAAAAAACCTTTATTAGATTTCACTTTTAATGTATTATTATTATTATTATTTGATAGAATTTATTAATATTAATGTTAATTTCAACATTTGCTAATACATGATTAAAATGAAACGTTGTATCTGTTGATATTATTTAATGGACCTGACATGAACTAACATGAACAATATATAATACACAATATACTAACATATAATAATAATAATAATACATAATAATATGTATTATAATATATTATAATAATATATTTGTATTTTTATCAACTAACATGAACAAAAATGAATAAATACTTGCTCATTGTAAGTTTATGCAGCAACTAACGTTGACTAATGGGACCTTACTGTAACAGCATCGTTTCATCCATGGACAACAAAAGGAGACGTTTTGAGGAATATCCACATTGCTCTTTTTCATATAATGAAAGCAGACAAAAGCTGTCTTGCAAAAATAAGGACTAAAATCTCCGTAAAATGATCATAAGGTAATCTATACTACTACTGAACTAAATTTAAGTCAGTATTTAATAAAAACATTTGATTCTGCTGGATGTCTGGAATCTTATTCGCAGTTTTGCATGCAAAGATATGCAGGACCCAGTGCTATTTGGCTTTTTTTTTTTTAGAGAGAGAAAATAGCCGAAAATCTGCAAAAACTGAATCATACATTAATACACTGCCTGGCCTCAGTCCTAAAATCTTAAGTATTTGCTTGTTTAATCCAGACAGAGATTTTTTTTGGCCAGGCAGTGCACATTAGGGAATAGTCTTAAAGGATGCATATTGAATTAGAAAGTATGTGTGTTTTAGCATGTTGTTCTCCCTCTGCTCTGTCAGGTATCACTACAGCAGACGTCTCAGTGGGTGAACACCAAGTTCTCACAGCTGATAAAGGTGTTGACAGAGAAACAGGAAGTGACAGAGCTTTTTCTGGAGCAGCAGCAGGAAGTGACACTGTTGCAGGCTCAGGAGAGGCTGGCTGTTCTGGAGGAGAGAGCGACGCAGCTCGCAGCACTTCAGGAGGAGATCAGCAGCCTGTGTTCCCTCCCTCCCTGCCAGCTCATCAAGGTCTTGTTTTATTTTATTTTATTTTATTTTTATAATGCTATTATTATTATTTAATGCTATTTATTAATGTAATTATTTTGAGAAGTGTGCATCACAAAAAAATAAATAAATAATAAAAGTAAAGATAGTAAAATTGGCTCAATTTTCTTTTTAAATAAATTATTTTAACATGAATTCACGTTATTCTATAGAAAAAAATGCTTTCAACTTTTCTGTAAATGCTACTAAGGTTGTTTTGGTGGGTAAAATGTTAATATTTATTGTCAATATTTTTGCAATTATATTCATTTGAATGTCTAATCATATTAATTATTAATTTTGATATGATTGTTTTATTATTTATTCTTAATGTTGTCACAGATGTGAATAGGTCTAATTTGTGTTTGTGTGCTGATGCAGGACTCCAGGTTCATAGAGGTCCCACACTTCAGTGACGTTCCTGTGGATGTGCATGTAAGTGTACAGGAGAAGCTGACGCCCGTCACAGACGTCCTGTCCCGTGTGTCTAAGCTGGTGTGTGAGGATCTGGAGAGAGCTGTGCAGGTGTCCACAGGACAGGATAAAGAGGGTGAGGAACAATAACAGTCTGTTCACTGACTGTCTGATGCTAAATGCACACAAAATTGGCTGTCCATTTTGTGTGCATTTAGTTGTCTTTGCTTATTAGTCATCCAGTAAAAAAAGATGTGTTTGCAAGATGCTGAGTTGATATAAAATGAGTGTTTTAGGTAAAAGCAATTACTGGATTTTGCCACATTTAGTCAGATTTTTGGCATAAATTCTTTTCTGTGAGATATGAGTGCTTATTATTTTTTACCAGACAGAAGTTTATTTTTTTGTTTTCTGTGCAACTATTACTTCAATATTTCCACAGCAGTCTATTAATTTTTGTAATGTATAAACCATTTCAGATAAACCTGCTCCTACAAAAAAAAAAAAAAAAAAATCATCATAAAAATCATACCAATCTAGGAGTGGGCAATGTCAGCCGAAAAGGTTGACATTGACAATTTTCAGAAGTAATAGTATGGAAGAACCATCACAAATTTAACTTAAATGTATTTATTTATATAATGTTGCAATAAAACTATGAATAATATATAATAATATAAAGTTTCATTATTAAGTTTAAAAACAAAGCTTTAATAAACAAATAAGAATTTATTGAATGATTTTATGATTTTATCTATTTTTTGTCTAAAAATAGTTTTATTTATATCTGTTCAGCAAATTTTTGATATAAGCAATAAAATGTATATCACTATGTATAATTTTTTGGTCATAATAATAATAATATCAGTATATACACATTTATGAAAGAACGATGCTAAAAAATACTGAAAAAGTAATGGTCCTTGTCACATTTTCCAACGTAAATTTTTTATATATATATATATATATATATATATATATATATATATATATAAAATATTAATTAATATTGAACTATTTTGTTTATCTGAATAGAAATTAAAACGTAATATACTAAATGTATTTATATTTTATTTAACCAGTCATAAACATTGCAATGAAACAGATTTATAAATAATAATTACTGTATTTCAAATACTCTATCTTTTTTCATAAAATACAGTTTTTTCTATGTCTGATCAGCATTTTTTCTGTCTTTCTCGTAGACTCTCCTCAAGATAAGAGGCCAATTCTGGCTGTTGTTCCCAGTCCTGCAACACTATTGTATCCAGCCGAGAAGGAGGGACTGAACTCATGTATGCTCATATCATATCATCATAATAGCACAATGCTTTAAAAGCCATCAGTGATTTATTATTCTCATATGTTGCGATTCTTCTCTTCATCCAGACCGCTGCAACCTGACCTTCGACCCTCGCACCGCCAACGCTCACTTACGGCTTTCCCAGAGCAACAGGAGGGCGGAGCATCTGATCTCGGGGCCCCGCCCCGTCCCGGCTGACGAGTCCCGCTTTGACCACACCTGGCAGGTGTTGTGTTTCCAGAGCTTCACTCACGGCCAGCACTACTGGGAGCTGGAGGTGTCCAAACCGTGGGCCTACGTGGGTGTGACCTACCCGAACATCCCGCGCAAAGAGAAGGGCAAGTGCTGCATGGTGGGGATGAACGAGCTGTCCTGGAGCCTCCAGCTGGACGAGCGGCAGCTGAGCGCGTGGCACGCCGGCTGCAAAGAGTCCGTCGCGGGTCAGCTGCAGCTGAACGCTCAGCCGCTGCGCATCGGGATGCTGCTGGACTACGAGGCCGGGACGCTGACGTACTACGGCGAGGGACAGGTCCGGCTGCACGCTTTCCACTGCGCCTTTACACAAGCGCTGCTCCCCGCCTGCTGGATCGGGGAGGGCGTCACGATTACGCTCTGTGAACCGCGAGCATGAATATATATTTGATCCTGGGGAAATAGAAGCATCCCTACAGTAGCTGAAACTGAGATGCGTGGCCTTCCTTCGCCATCATTTACTCCTGGTGTTTGTGAGCGGTGGTGAGATTTGACCAGCTCAGGGTTTACTCTGGGATGCGTTAGAGAATTGCGTTAGAGCCAAAATATACTTCACGCAAGTATGTGAACACAGATGCCCACGTTGAAGTGAAAGTACATATATATATATATATATATATATATATATATATATATATATATAAATGTTTTAAAAGAAGTCTTTTATGATCAAAAATATTATGAAATATTATTACAATTTAAAATAAATTATTTTTAAATATATTTCATATATGTATGTAGATCAGCATATTGGAATGATTTATGAAGGATCATGTGACACTGAAGACTGGAGTAATGATGCTGAAAATTCAACTTTGATCACAGGAAAAAAATTACATTTTAAAACATTCTGTTTCTTATGATCAAAAATATTATAAAATTACAATTTAAAAACAGTTCTTTTAAAATATATTTCATATATTCATATTAATCAGCATATTAGAATGATTTCTGAAGGATCATGTGACACTAAAAACTGGAGTGATGATGCTGAAATTTCAGCTTTGATAACAGGAATAAATTACATTTTAAAACATTCTTATAGAAAACAGTTCTTTTAAATTGTAATAATATTTCACAATATTACGGTTTTTACTGCATTTTTGATCAAATAAATGCAGCCTTGGTGAGCAGAAGAGACTTCTTTTAATAATAATTATTCCAAAACACACACACACACATATATATATATATATATATATAACATCTGTGTTTGTGTACTTCATAAAGAGTGTTTCTGGCCTAAATCTTTGCCATTCTTACTTTTGGCCAAATTATGGCAGGTTACATGAACTTTTCTGAAGTTTTGAAGAGGGTCAGCTGTGCACTTTGTTTTTATGTTGTGTTCGAAAGAGATCAAAATTATTTTCTGCTGTATCCACTCTAGTTTATGATTCCCATTTGTAGTTTTTAAATATTTAGAATCACATCTGTTCGCCTGCAGTTTCAAAGAACAAACAAGTATGTTTCCGTCTTCTTTTTTCCTGTGCTGTAGGATTCTCATAACAGTGATTTGTATTTGTATGTATTTCTACTTTATCAGTTTTAGCGTTATTTTGATTATTTTTACACAGTTCAACTACATCGTGGACTGTGTGTCCATCAAATTTATCTTTAGATACTGACATCTGTGAATATGAAATTAAATTTCATACTCTAATACTCTAATCTAGTCATTGGCTCTGTTCAGAATAGCATACTTGCATCACATTATGTACCATAGGCCTGCAACAGTAATGCTAGTGGAGTCCAGTTATCCTGCAAATGAATGCATTTTTAGTCTAATTTGGTCCAATTAGTCCAATCAGACCAGTAAAGAAGGAGATATTAAAAACAATCGAAGCTGATATTGCTCCCTGTTCATTTATCACTTTTTAAGTGGAATGTTGAGCATGTTGCATTATGGGATGTAGTGTTTTTTTTTTCAGTGTGCTCTATTGCATAGTGCACTTCATGGCAGCCCATTTCCACCACAGAATAAAAAATAAATGTAGTTGTGAATTTTTTTTACTCACAGTTCTGAGTTTATTTCTCATAATTCAGAAGAAAATTCAGAACTGAGATGTTGCAATTTTTTCTTGCAATTGTGAGTTTACAATTACCTTTTTTTTATTCCATGATTTTTTTTCAGAATTGCAAGAAACAGTCTGAATTATGAAGTAAACAGTCAGAATTGTGAGTTAAAAAAATGCAATTACCTTTTTATTTTTTATTCCGTGGCACAGGCTTCCATAGCACTTTATTGCACACTGTGTACAGTATAAGTAATGCATACTGCAAATATAATATTAATATGCTATTCTGAACATAGCCTTTCTATAAAGAGCCATTGAAAGTTTGAACACTGTGTGCATTATATCTGATTATGGGATCATAATTATATGAAATCCTTTCTTTTATAGCGCACTTGAGGTCTGAGCCCACTTCTTTGAGCTGACGTTATGCACTAAGTAAAAGGTAGCAGAATTGTCCTTAATATTGGGAGATTGTTTGAATATTAGAAAAACAATTTAATTTGCACAAGCCATCCGGGCTGGAAGAGTAAAGGGAAAACTGGAAAAGCACATCCTTTGGGAATAATGAAGTCATTTGGAATCTCCTGAGAGACTTTTTCCGATGAATGTGAACTCATCTTGATATTTATCTGCTTTTGAAAGCCTGGTCATCATGTACATGAATAATGAACACAAGATCCATCCTTCCACTTGTACAGGTTTACTTTAATAAAATACACTTTAAATAAGACAATACAGTCAAGACCATGCGTAACTGATTAATTGTATAATTAAATAAATTAGGGAAAAGAAGAATGAACAAACTCTGTCCAGGAGACTGAAGGTGCATGTAGGGTTAAAGTGCATCTTTAGTCTAACTGCTGCATGCTACAGAGATGCCAAGACTAGTACACACTGCTGCAGAACACATCTGAAACAAGCTTCATCAGAATATACATCAGGTAGTGTTTGTGACAGTGATTTTAGACAATGCTCAGTTGATTTGATTACTTTTTTTGCTCTGGCAATGAAAATGATTGCAAAAGAAGCCAAAGTGGAATCAACCACTGCATGTTGCAGAGCAACAACAAACTAACAGCCTGTCCAATCAGAATCAAGAACCAGAACTAACTGTTGTATAAAACGGACTTGCAGCACATAAATGTTTTAGCTAAAGGAATAGTTCACCAAAAAATGAAAATGTACACACCCTCAGGCTGTCCAAGATGTAAATGTGTTTGTTTCTTCATGGGAACAGATTTGGAGAAATGTAGCATTCCATCACTTGCTCACCAATGGATCCTCTGCAGTGAATGGGTGCCGTCAGAATGAGTGTCCAAACAGCTGATAAATTTTTTTTTACCTTCAAACCATTGTTTCTGGCTCAAATATGAGTCCTCTATTCAAAATATTGCTTTCTAGTGTGAAAAAGTAACTGTGTCTGATTTAGGAGAGAGCTCTGAACAGATCAAGCATCATTTACAAGCCAAAACAGCTCTAAACAAATATGTTTGTGTTTTTTTGATGTGAGAGACAACGGGAAGGATTTTTTCACTGGAAGAAATGTTATTATGGTTTGGCCAGAAGTGATTGTTTAAAGTTAAAAATGTCCTAATGATGGATTTGTTTTTCAGAAACATACAATTTTCTCAAAAGAGCAGTCTTGCAGGCAGTCGTGGCCTAATGGTTAGAAAGTTGGACTTGTAACCCAAAGGTCGTGGGTTCAAGTCTCAGGTCCGACAGGGATTGTAGCTGGGGGGAGTGAATATCCAGCGCTCACTCCACCTTCAATACCACGACTGAGGTGAGACCCTTGAGCAAGGCACCAAACCCCCAACTGCTCACTGGGTGCCACAGCATTGGCTGCCCACTGCTCTGGGTGTGTGTTCACTACTGCGTGTGTGCACTTGGATGGGTTAAATGCAGAGCACAAATTCTGAGTATGGGTCACCATACTTGGCCACAAGTCACCTCCTTTCCTTTCCTTAACTGATGGACTGGAGTGGTGTGGATTATTGTGATGTTTTTATCAGCTGTTTGGACTCTCATTCTGACGGCACCCATTCACTGCGGAGGATCCATTGGTGAGCAAGTGATGGAATGATACATTTCTCCAAATTTGATGAAGAAACAAACTCATCTACATCTTGGATGGTCTGAAGCTGAGTACATTTTCAGCAAATTTTCCTTCAAGTGATGCATTTGACGGAATGTGCAGTAAAGGGCGTTCGCATTTGATTTGCAGCAGCTAAGCGTCCAGAAGTCTTTTGTTTTCAAAGACAGATTTAAGTGACTGCTTGTGTGTTGAGTAACAGGTGAGTGGTGACAACCTAATATAGTTGAAAGCAGCAGTCAAGAACGAACAACGACCGAAGCGCTGTTAATGTGAACACCCCAGTGTTTTTGGGCCTTAACTCTTGTGCAACTAGCAAAGTACTTCAAACCTTGTTCAATCGATCTATACAAAATCACTCATAAATGTCTCCTAAATATACTATATTTCAAATTTAGAAAAGCTCAATCATTTACTGTCGGTTAGAATGCTAACAGTAGGTCCCTCTCATTCACCAGCTGTGAATTCATTAAAGTCTCTCTCTCTTCCCTCTATATAGGCCAGGTCATGTTAATGCAGAGCACTGCGCCCCCTACTGGAGCCCCCGTCACTGTCTGCAGCCTCTCGGGGAGCCTGTGCCAGCGGGGTGTTTAACTGGAGATGGTGAGAGGAAGAGAGGATGAGATGAAGGGAATGGAGAGAGAGGAGAGGATGTGCGCTCGCTGCAGACACGTCTACTGGTTCTTCTTGTCTTCAGGTGGGGAGTAGGGTGGAGGCTTGTCCTTCAGAATAAAAACAAAGCAATATTCTCAAATTATTAATATCCCAAATTGGTATTTTTTTTGGTATTTGCTTTGATGCAGCTCTAGACTCTGGACTTGACTAACAGGTTGGAATATGTAACAAGTTAGACAGCTTATATATGGACGTTAACAGTTTAACTTGGCTGCATATGAATTTGGTTAACAGGCTGGACTTTAAGACATTTAACTTGGTTGCATTTCACTTGGTATTTTGTTTGATATGAACTTGATTAACAGGTTGAACCTGGTTATGTTTAGACTGTTAACAGGTTGAACTTAGTCACATATGGATTTTGTTAACAGGATATACTTGGTTAAAAGTTGGGACCTGGTTTTATATGTACTTTGAGACGTCTAAATTGGTTACGTAATAACTTTGTTATAAATTAACTACGGGTACAGGTTTAACCTGGTTATACATAGGCTTTGTTAACATGGAATGAAGTGGTTAACAAGTTGGACCTGGTACTATATAAAATTTTACACATTTCATTTGGCTACATATGAACTTTGTCATATATTAACTTGGTTAACAGGTTGAAACTTGTTATATATGGACTTGGCTAACAGGATACATGTGGTTAACAAGTTGGTTGTATATGGACTTCGTTAACAGGAAAGTCCTGATTAACAGGTTGAACCTATTTATATATAAACTTTGTTAACAGGATAGACTTGATAAATAGGTTAGATATTGGTTATATATACACTTTAACATGTTTAACTTGGTCACATGGTTGGACCTGGGTGTATATTGATTTTGTTAACATAATATACTTGGTTAACGGTTTGGATCTTGTTATATAATGGACTTTAACAAGTTTAGCTTGGTTACATATGAACTTTGTTTTTTATGAACTTGGTTAACAGATTGAACCTGGTTATATATGGACTTAATGTTAATGGGATAGACTTGGTAAAGAGGTTGAACCTGGTTATGTAGAGACTTTAACATTTAACTTGCTTACACAAGAACTTTGTTATAAATTAACTTGGTTAACTGGTTGGCCCTGGTTATATATGGACTTTAACAAGTTTAACTTGGTTACACATGGACTTTGCTCACAAGATATACTTGGTTAACAGGTCGGACCTGGTTATGTGGACTAGTAATTTTAACTTGGTTCCATAAGAACGTTGTTCTAAATTAACTTGAATTAACAGGTTGGACCTCGTTATGTATGGACTTTATTAAAAAGTTAAACATGGTGAACAGGTTGGTAAACTCACCTCGGGCAGGTAGACCCGTGTTGGAGCAAACGTAGTCACGCTGGAACTCGCTGCAGCTTCAGCTGCTTTTGCCTCGGCTAGAAAAATTGAACAAGTTAATTTATTTTAAAAGTCTGTCAGAGTTAACCAGTAAAACAGTGACATTTTGAGCTATAAAGCTCAAAGGAGTCCAGTTGTGGCTCATACCTGCGGGGGTTCTGGGCAGGTCTGGGTCCAGAGGAGCGTGGTCCGTCGGCGCTGTATACGGCGGAGGAGGCATGTAGGCTGCTGGTCCATCAAAGCCAGGAGGGCTGGGGTAAAATCCACCTACAGGTCACAAATAACAGCAGCGTTTGAATACAAATTTAAATGTCAGTGCTTGGTTTACTCAGCACTATTTAAGTGTGAATCTGACCTGGAGGTGGAGGTCCAGGGTAGGCGTATCCAGGTGGAGGAGGTGCAGCCGAATACACGCCGTTAGCAGGAGGAAGTGGAGGGTAAGCGTACGCCCCGTTCGCCATGTAAGGACAGCCGTAATTTACAGTCACCGGTTGCCCTCTGGATGCTGAAATGAATGAGAGAAACCGAAGGTAATGCTTCCACATCAAATCTGATGCTAAAACAAATTCTATTACTTTTAAAACTGAGTGAGCACAAACATACCCTGTGCTGCCACCTGTAGCATGTACTGTCCAAACTCGATCGCTCCTCCAGCAACAAAAATCAACTTGAAGGTTGCAGAACCTTCCCAGCCACCTGGAGCAGTGATGGAAACATGCTTTAGTAAACCTTATTATCACAAGTACATTGTCTCTTCTCTTTTTTATGTTCATATTACTCTTTATATACTTTCTTCCAAGGACCAGATTATTCAAATGAAAACCCAAGGAGGGTCCTGATTCAGATCTGAGTACTTTTATTTAAAGTCTAACAAGTTAACATTTAATACACAATTGAACACCGATAATATTGTGTTTTTTAACATGAATGCATAATATTATATATATTATATTATATATAGGATGTATTATTATATTAACACCAATAGTGTGAATAAAGATCTGTCAATTGTTTTAAATTAATTACGTGATATGAAAATCAATTTATAAATTTAAAAATAATATAAATAAATAATATTTATATTAATTAAAGAATTACTGAAAAAGTGAGCAGCCACAATAATAATTTTCGATATTTTGACTGTTTTGTGTGGTTTGGGGCCAGTGTTATTTTGGCATTATTTATACACTACTATAGTACTAATTAATATATTTTGAAATCTATATATATGTATATATATATATATATATATTAGTATTTTGTTATATGCTATTACTATTTTAATTTATTAATTCAGTTTTAGTAATTTTAGTACTTCAGCTTAAACTTATTTTATTGCAGTAAGTTGCCAAAGCAACATTTCTATTTTTTTTCAGCATTTTGAAGTTTGTTTTTATTCTAATATTTTAATATTTATATTTTATTTCACAATAACAATTTGATCTAGTTTCAGATAACAATAACAACACTGTTGGGTTGAGTGATTTTGTTTATTCCCTCACAGCTGCAGTATTATATTTAGGTTCGGTGTTTTACCTCCAGGCTCGGCGCTGATCGTGCCCTTGATGTAGTTGGCACCAAGTACTGGCTGTTTAACCTCACAGCCCTTCGTAAGATAAAACGGCATCATGAAAGACTGCAGAGGGTCCTTCCCTTTAGTCAAGAAGATCACCTAAAGATCAAGCCACATAAGCAAATGATAAACATACTCATTTACTGAGGTTATTTACAAACCACTGAAAAAGACCAATCAGGAGACAGAGAAGGCCAAGACCACATTCAAAATATGTTTAAAGATCAAGCACTGCTTTTATTATGTAACTGTTTCCTTGCTCTGTCATTATCATCATTAAAAAATAAGATGATCATCTAACTCTTTCTCTTGTATTACCCTGTAAGGTGTCATGTAGATGCTTCCCTTCTTGCTTTTTCTGAAGGCTTCTGGCAAGCGTTCTGCGTCACTGAACACCAGCTCCACATTCTCATATGACATCAAGACACTGTAGGAAAACAGATTTGGTTTATTACAGTCAGCACATTCTGTGCCAACACATAATGATCAAAGCTGGCTTTGCCATCACTGACTTTTGTTTATAGTTTTAAAAAAATACCTGTCTCAAAGAAAGCTGTAGTTCTAAAAGCTTATTATTATAACTTAATATTATAACCCTAACAACAATAAGAGAATATTAATATTTTAATTATTAAACATTAATAATTATTATTTATAATAATATAAACATGCAAGAAATAAAATAAAATCATTTTAGAATTGATTTGTAATTTATCATTATTATTGTTGTTTTTGTTGTAATTATAGATGTAGTTCTATTTGTCTATAATGTTACAATAATTCATTATAAATAATATAAAAATGTAAGAAATTAAAAATATAATAATAATAATAAGCAAAAATATTATATTAAACATTTTATGATTTATATAATTATATTTTATTATATAAATAATTATTGTAATTATAAGTTGTTGTACTAAGAACATTTGTCTATAATGTTGTAATAATTCACTATAAATAATAATAGTAGTAGTAATAAAATACATACAAATATTAATGATTATAAATAAAACGTCAATAATAATAATATACAAATGTAAGAAAAAATATATGAAATAATAATAATAATAAACTAATAGAAATGGACTATTATTGTGTGAATAATATAGTAAATACACTTCAAGATTTATTTTAGGGGTAATGTACATTAATGTACAATAGATGCAAAAAAAAGTTAAGTAAATAAAAAAGCTTAAATAAAAAGACAGTATCAGGAGGTATCAAATCTATCTGGGTTCTTATATGATTATTGGTTATTATTGATGATTGTTTTTGGTTTGTTGATATGTCAGAGATGAGATGTCATTGCTGGACTCACCAATCTCAGTCTTTATCAGTTGTGTCATAAGATCACAGCTATTGTGAAACTTTAAGAGCATGTCAATTTTTTTAGCAGAAGCTTTAGAAGATTATTGCTGACCTACTGCGACTAACACGGCTATTCACAGCACAAACACGAATTCTACTACGGCGAAGGCTGAGCTCATTAATATTAATTACGTAGCGTGGCATGCGTCCAGTAGGCCTAGCTGATTGGCTGAAAGACAAACGAGGGTTCGTCAGTCGGCACGCATCATGAATATTAATAAGGCTACGTGACTGAACGCTGCAGGAAGGTTTCCAAGCAACTTGAGCATGACTAAATTAATATTCATAGGCGCAGACTTGGACATAGTAGGATTGTGAAAGCTGCGCAAGATCCATGTTTTTAAAAGATAACAACTTATGTGACTGAATATGGTCTCCATTTACAGTGTGTTAACATAATGTTGCTTAAAATGAATACATAAACGGCAGACAGTATGATTACAGTGCAAATGAATAAAATGGGTGTGATCTAACGGTTCACGCGATGTTATTCAACACATGACACTGTAGACTGTACTATTCATATTGTGTGAATAGAAAATCACATAACACACAGTAATTAATTCAATATAGACGTTTTGGACAAATCTGTGAAGTCAGAAATAGGACAGTTCCAGCTTTATGTAATAATAAAAATAGTAACGGTAGTATTAATAAAAGATTAATGTATTGATTCCGCGACATTACCTTTCGCTGTTGTTGATGATAACACCTCCAGATTCAGAATGATTGTTGTTGAGGGCCATGGTTGATATCTGTCTGTTATTGTGTGAAATTGACGCTCTACATTCTACGAGCGCAACTCAAAAGATCCACCTGCACTTCCGCCATAGGTGACGTCACCGAGCGGGTTTGCGATATTTCCCGAACCTTCTCAAATAACAAACAAATAAATCTTAATCTCATAATCTAGGATAGATAGATAGATAGATAGATAGATAGATAGATAGATAGATAGATAGATAGATAGATTTACATTTTATATCACCCTCGACCAGCTGAACAAGAATAGACATGAAACGGCTCTTTAAATTCAATTATAAAATACTATTAATAAAGTAAACAAATACATAATTTAAAAATCAAAAACAAATTAAATTAATATTTCAAAAATAATATAAAATTTCATCAATTATTATTAAAATGACCACATCTCCTAAAGGGAGTAGGTTACATTAAAACACATATTTTAACATTAGATGTTAAATTTTGATGTTGCATCCACTAGTTTATATAGAATGGTTCTATTTCTATTTTGTATTTAATGCAATTACATCAAAAGTAACTGTAAATAAATTACACAAAAATGAAGAGTAATCCCTTACTTTATTTTTTAAAGGAAAAGTAATTAAATTACAGTAAATAATTTCTTAGTAATGCAATCCACCCATCACTGTGTGCAACCGGTAGCCAGCATCGACTTTTATTTTGTAATATGACATAATGCTTAAGTAAACTTTAAAACTACGTTAAAGAATATTTACATTTCTACATATGGCAGAAGGTGATTGTTTGGAATTTGAAATAGTGCCATTGATATTTTTTAATAAATAATAAATGATTTCCACGCAGCGCCCTTATGTAAAATATGGTATCTGCTGCTTTCCAAAGATCGTGATCTGAAACGGACGCCATTTTGGATCTTGTGAAAGGAGGTATTGTGTATACACCCGTGCGTCTACTGTGAGCCAACATGGCCGATAAGACCCCTCAGTTTCCTACCATGTGGTTAACACAAAACGTCGCTCTGCGTGAGCTCGTGTCCGTTTCCTGCGTACTGTAGTGGAGCGGCATGGCTTCATCTGCGAAGAGGCGAGCTATTGAAACGGGACAAAACCCCCAAGACAGCGATGAAAGCTCGGACGAGGGTCTGGAAAACTCTGGCGACGAGGACAGTGAAAATTCAGAGGAAGAAATAAACGAGGTATGTTGCGATTTTAACTGTTACTGCAACCAAATATATCGTGATGTGCAGGCCAGAATCACTCTGCGTTGTTTTGTGATCAGTACATGTGTTTTGGTTTGTATTTAGGAGGTTATCGTGGACTTTGAAGCACACACGATATCTGACAACGACTTTCATGGCATTAAAACCCTTCTGCAACAGGTACAGAGACATTAATGTTTTCATAAATCTGAACATACAGATCTAATTTACACTGCACAATTTGCACTTCAACAGAGATTAAAAAGTTGAACGAATATGTATGCATTATATTTTCACACATATATATATGTATGTATTTGTTTTTCCAGCTGTTCCTGAAGTCTCATGTAAACACATCTGATCTGACTGATATCATCATCCAGCAGAATCACATTGGCAGTGTCATCAGGGTCAGACTCATTTGAATAATAGTGTATTAAGTTTGTTACTTTCAAAAATTAGTTAATTAATTTGTTGTTATTGTTTTGTTAATTTTATCTGCATTGTACATTAACATATACTGAGAATCACCAAATAATAGTTGATGTTCATGAACTTATAGATGAACGGTGGCCACTAGATTCTCTTTTTTTTTTTTTTTTTTATGAAATACACTGAAGTTAAAAGTCAAATCCTGGTTGCAAAAACACATTAAGCTTAAGAGAAAACCATTCATTTTAATTAGAAGCAAATCAAGTTTTGAGAGACTTTTCTAAATAATAGTGTTATTTACAAAAATTTCATGTTATTTACAAAAAATATTCCTGTTCCTTATTTTTTTCATTTCACAATTGTATATTTCAATATATTATTAGATGTAATTATATTAAAAGTTGTATTTTTTTTGTTTTATCTGTACCTTAAAACTGTTTTTTTTTTTTTTTTTTTCAAACTGGGGGTTACAAGGAAGTGCTAGAGAAAAATGTAAAGACAAACAGTTTAACAAATTAAAACAAATAAAAATATTTAAAGAAACATAACAAAGTAAATGAAAAAATAGAATATAAATAGAATACAATTAACAAAAATAATTTACAAATTTAAAGAAACAAAATATACATAAAAGAGTACACTGCTACAGTGACCAGAAAAAAAAGTAATATACTAACTATATTCTGATGTATTTATAGTAGTGCTGGGCAATGATTAATCGCATCCAAAATAAATGTTTGTGTTTATATGTGTGTGTACTGTGTATATTTATTATGTATATATAAAGACACACACACACATACAGTATATATTTTGAAAATATTTACATATATTTATATGTATATATTTCTGTTCATATAATTTATATCATATAAATATATAAACATAATATCTTTTTCTTAAATAGAAACATGCATGTTTGTGTTTTTATATATACATAATAAATATACACAGTACACACACACACATTATGTACACAAAACTTTTATTTTGGATGTGATTAATCACAATTAATCTTTGCCCAGCACTAATTTATAATATGCATTAAGTACAAACTGTTTTTTGTACATGAAAATATTTAAATAAATTTCAAAAATTTAGCATGAGTGTTCCTCACACAAGATTAATGCATTTGGGTTTCATGGCATTTAAAAAGTTTAAAATCCCTGCCCTAAAATATACTTAAAATCACAATATGCATAATATTCCTTAAATTTAATGAACATATGGATGAACAGTGTACATGCCCTTAATGATTATATTATCACTATAATCAGTGTTTTTAAATGTTTTCTTCTGTGTTTTGCTCCAGCAAGCAGAGGTACCGGAGGACAGCGACGATGAGGGCGACCCGGACGAGGTGTTTGGAGTCATCAGCATGGTGAACCTCACCGAGAGACAGGTGATAATACTCAGATTTCAGAATCATGACATGAATATCAGATGAATCATTTATTTGCGGCTCTGGAATGTGTGTTGTCAGTGCTGTTTGTGTCGTGTGTGTTGATCAGGGTGTGGAGTGTCTGGAGAAGCTGAAGGACATGCTTATAGAGCAGTGTGGCAAAAGCAGCTCTCCGGATGTTCAGGAGCGGTTTGAGCAGCTGCTGCTGGGTAACGGACACTCTGTGGGGCTGCTGCTGAGCGAGAGATTCGTGAACGTCCCGCCACAGATCGCTCTTCCCATGCACAAACAACTTCAGTGAGTGTTCAATAGTTCTGACCAGCAGAGGGAGTGTGTGCATCTGAAAATAATACAGATATGCATGCATAAATCTTCCAAAATGTCTTAAGGCAAAATAAGACACTACACTCCAAAAAAAAAAAAAAAAAATTTTTTTTTTTTTTTTTTTTTTTTTTTATGCACTGGTCAGTTTAAGATTTTGGGTTATTTGGCTTTTCATAATGTGTTTTTCTGACCAGTGAAAAAAACTACTGAAAATTTATATTATATTTATATTTCAAATACAATTTCAAGTGTTTATTTAATTGCACTCTTGCATCTATTTATGTCTATAGATTTCAATTGCAATACATATCTTTAAAGGCTGTTTGGTCAAAAAAAAAAAAATCTCCACTTCAGCAGCACATACATCAGACTTAAGGTTTATTCCTATCTACTGTATATTCTGAAGATTTTTACAGAGAGGTTTGTTCTTTTGCCTGATTTTATACAACATTTTATTCCTGACAGAGTTATTATAGTTAACTAAAACTAGTTTTTGTTACTTAAACTTGAACTGAAAATTTGTTTTAAATAAAAAATATTCTAAAACTTATTTTATTTTTGCTAGTTGCCAAGGAAACATTTCTCATTTTCATTTAGTTTACCTTGATGTACTAAAATAACTAAAACTTAAATAAAAGTAAATAAAAATATAAACACAAAAAACTGCTACAAAAACAAATGTATTAAAGCTTTAAAATTAAAACAGAAAATATTAAAATAAAATTCAAAATAAACAAAATAACTGATTCAAAAAAAAAAAATATATATATATATATATATATAAACATATCTCAATAATGCTAAAATCATGGTGATTTTATTTATTTGCTGTTGATATCCTCTGTAAATATTTTCTGATTTATGGAGAGATAAAAAAAAAGAAAAATCCAAAATCCCCTCTGTAAAAACCTTTAAGTCAACAAAATAAAAGAAGAAATTAAACCTGGCTTTATCCAATATTTATTTTTGTTCTGGAAATGTATGCAAATTAGTCCATTAATTATTTGCCTATTTAAATGTAACATTTCAGAAATCTTATAATACAAAAAAAAACATGTTTGAAATTTTTAATCAGTAAATCAATTCTCAATCGGTCTAATAATCAGTGAAATGGAAAAGTATGGTGAGATATATTGGTTGCATTTTTTACTCACCTGGAGTGTCTTGCCTTAAAAAAAGGCTAATTGAAAAGAAGAAAATTGTCAGCGTTACTCAACTGCTGCTCTTGTGATAATCATGTTGTGTCAGGCTGAAGCTGTCATAGTGTTACTGATGGCCAGCACTAATTCCATCACATGGATTTATGAGGATCTTATGTAACAGTGTCTCTAATGTGGGTCAGTGAACAACACAACGTGTAGATGAGCCACTTTACATCCCACAATCCCTGGAAACATTGAGTGAAGTCTTTCACCATAAAAAAAAAAAAACCAAACAAACATTTCTCATGTTTCTAAAACATTCACAGAACTGATATGAGATGGATCCGAGTTTGAGAAACACAGTAATTTATGCAGATTGATGGTATTAATGCTGATATAATGTCTGGTTTCACAGGAAGGAAATGGCTGAAGCACAAAGGACCAATAAACCCAGCGGTAAATGCCAGTTCTGCCTGATGATCAGTAAAACCTGCAAACCAGCCAAGAAGAGCATCTCTGGTCCGGCTCAGCCCAAAGAAGAGCTGCTATTTGTGAACGACGAGGAGGAGTTCTTCTATGAGGTCAATTTAACTTGCATTCCTCATATCCTGACTTATATTTAAGACAGTATGTCCTCAAAATTGACTGTTTACTGATTAACACACACAAGTTTAATTGTAAACGATTAAGCAGTGATGTTTTTTTTTTCAATGAAAAATGTTTTATTTCTTATAGAAAATACAGAATATGTATAGGAAAAATATATATTAATATACATTATACTTGCATTTTCTTTTCAATTTTTGCATTTTTTTTTATTTTAAAGTTTGTGTCTTGTCTTTTTTTAGTTTTTTGTCTATATAGTTTTAATGAATTTTTATTTCGGTTTTAGAAATTTATATTTAAATATAAAAAATAAAATTAAATTAAAAAAAATATTTTTTAATTTATATAGCTAAAAATGTAACAAAAATATTTTATATATATATATATATATATATAGTAGAATTGCATTTTTTTTTGGAAACTAGCTAAAAAATAATTTTATAGGATTTATACCAATTTATATCTTTTTATCTTACGTCTTTGTTTAAAGTAAATGATTTTATAGTTCTACTTTTAGTTAACTATAATAACCTTGCTTTGACTAATGAATTTCAATTACTTTTGCAGTTGTTCACTTTTTAAAAAAAATATTCATAGAGATTGCAATCAGAAAGTTTCTACCTAATTAACTATTTCAATCTAAACAAAACTAGAAAAATATCCATGTTTTTATAAATTATGGTCCATTTTGACCATATGAAACCTGTATATAATGGCACTGCGATATCCAGAAAAACATTTTGCTTTGGTTTGACTTTATACACATTTTCTTGTTTGACAGCAAGCCACACTGAAGTTCAGCTACTGTGTTCAGGACGAGGCTGATTCCTGCGCGACGGGAAAGTGGTCGTACGACGACGTACCGATGAAACCCTTTCGCACAGTGATGGTGATCCCGATGGACAAGATGGGAGCCATCATGGATAAAATGACTGAATATCTGACCGTCTGAACCGTCCAACACTGAACTCTGCTCTAGAAAAATGTTTAATGTCCCGGGCCTTGAGTTTATGGCATAATGGATAAACTGTAAACAAAACAGTTTGACAAAATCACCCCAAACCAGTGAAATCATTTATTAATTCTGTACATAATCAGTTTAAATTACCCACAAAACAAACAGGACTCAAAAGTAACAATACAAAATATTTGAAACATTATTTACACATGTATGATTTCATGGTCATCACTGTATGACACATCGGTCATGTGATTCGGCCTCTGCTGTTTCTGGTGTGGCCTGTTGAGCTTTTGTTCTTGCATTTCCTGTCCTTTCATTGTGCAGAATGTGCTGCAGGATCTCTTTACTTTCACTAGGTGGCAGATTACAGAAAAAATACTGCGGTGCCATTTGAAGGAACCTGAAACAGAAGGGAACAAGATTCAGACTATAAACACATACTTTTATTCAGCAAGAATACTTTACATTTATCAAATGTGACAAATACATTTCTATTTCAAATCAATTGTTCGTTTGAACTCTATTCATTGTGAAAAATAAAACATGACTGTTTCCACAAAAATATGAAGCGGCACAATTCTTTTCAGTATTGATGAGAAATGAGAGATGTTTTGCAATGCGACTTCAGTCTGAACGGCCATGTCGCATTTCATGCGATTTTTACGTCATTGAAATGTGACAGACGTCACAATTCTGCGCTGGAGGAGGCGGGAAGATTAAAATCACAATGGCAGACAATATATAGACAATAATATCACTTTGTTATTTAGGCTCCGATTGCACATTAACTTAAAAATGGCTAAACACACGCTAACACGAGCGGCATCCATTTTTATTTCCACAAACACAGTGCGCTGCGTCTGACGTCACGTCGTCTTCTGCGCATGCGGGTCACTTCAGGGCCGTATACGGTTCACACATGAGACTGATGGCAGTCGCATTTAAATGACAATGTGAACAACAGCGCAAAAAAAAAATCGGATTTCAGCAAAAAATCTGATCTGAGCATTAAGACCTGCAGTGTGAACGTAGTCTAAGAATAGCAAAGGTGAGCAGCAGCTGATCTGCTTTAATGCTCGTGTGTCTGAAAAGCTCTCTATTGTAAGACTATATCATCAGCAGAAATCCTGAATACTCAGGATGGCGTGGCATGATGGTGTTTATGGAGTCAGAGCTGAAGCACACTTACGCCTGCGGTGAGATCTGTGTGACGGTGCGGATGCAGTTGTTGTCGGAGAGGTCGTACTCGTGGAACAGAACCCACTCCGGCAGACCCAGTTTATGAGCTTTTGCTCCGTAACCCGACAGACGGTGGACCTGAGCCATGTGTTTGTTCAGCAGCATGAAGTAATTCCCCGAACCGTCCACATCTCTGGCGATCTGAGGGACACACGAGAGCTTCAGAAAACACATTCATGACTGACACTGCAAATTCAAGCCCAAAATCAATTTAAATAAGATTAAAATTATCAAAAAATCATTAAAATATCATTAAAAAATCAAATTAAACAGCTGTTTGGACTGTAAGTTTTTGTACTAACAGCCTCTTAAGTTTTTTTTTTTTTTTTCTTTTTTTTTTCCAATTAAATTTAAGTAAATAAAGTTATGAAAATGACAGAAAAAGTAATTAGACATAAAAACCATTTTTAAATAATGTATATTGAAATAAAATTGTTATGAAACTTTACTAACATAAATGGACACTGACAGTGGACAATGAATGAATAAATAAATATAAATCAATTAACGAATAAATGAATGACCAAATACTCTTTTAAATAAATATATAAATAAAAATACAGCGAAAACTTTTATGAAGGTTATGAAACTTATACAAACATTATAAGTGGACCTCAGGGAAATAAACTAAACAAACAAAAAAAATATATATATATATATATTTTAAAAAACAACTTGAAAATACATAAATATAACAAAAACTTTCTAAGTGGACTTTAGGGAAACCAGTGAATAAAATAAAATAAATTAATACAATAAAATAAATAAATAAAGGTCAGCACTTATGAAAAAAATGGTTATGAAACTTCACTAACATTAACTGAACCTCAAGGAAATGAGTCAATACAATAAAAATGTAATTAAATTATAGCTCAAAACTTATGGAAAAATATTTACAAAACTTTACTAACATTATAAGTGAACCTCAGGGAAATAAATTAAACTTAAAAAAAAAAAGAAAAAAAAAAAAGTAAAATACATAAATATAACAACTTTACTAACACTCTAAGTGGTCCTTAGGGAAATTAGTGAATAAAATTAAATAAATATAGATCAGCACTTACGAAAATAAAATGGTTATGAAACTTCACTAACATTAACTGAACCTCAAGGAAATGAGTGAATAAAATAAAAATAAAAATGAAATACATAAATAAAAATATAGTTCAAAACTTAAAAAATGTTTGCAAAACTTTAACATTATAAGTGGACCTCAGAGAAATGAGTGAATAAAATAAAATAAAAAATATATATATAAACATGGCTCAAAATGTAAATAATGAGTAAATAAAACAAAAAAATAAATAAAAAAAATTAATGAGTAAATAAAACAAATATATAAAATGTGGAAATGAGTAAATAAATAATATAATATAATATAATATAATATATACACATTACAATTATATATCAATTAAAATACATAATATATGAAGACATTAAAAAAAAATATATGCATGTGTTCATAAAAACATGTTTCAGACCTGCATGAAGTAGCCCGCAAGCAGCGCTCTCTTGATGTTGAGTGCGTTGGTTTTGGTGCCGAAGGCTGCTTCTGAAATGGGAAGCTCGATGCGTTTGAGGATGTCTGTGAGTTGAGCTCTGATGGCGTCTGCCGTCTGCAGGGCGGCGCAGCACAGGAAGTACTCCTCACACCACTGCTTCTGACTGAAATCTGACACACACACACACACACACACACACACAGGCACAGGCACGCAGACAGACACAGACAGACACACAGATGTTTAATACTCTCGCTCTTCACCTGAGGATGCACGAGAGGAAGCGTGTCACTCACATGGCTCCTTCTGGCTGCGTTTGAAGGTGTTGTAGATGTTGATGAGGGTGAAGTGGTCGCCCTCGGGATGCTGGAACTTCATATGACAGCGCATGACTTCTGTTACCATGCCGACGGGAGGCTCGATGAAGCAGCTTGGTGCTGATGGAGACAGACGGATCTCAAAACATATGGTGGAGTTTGAGCATGTTTTTAACATATTCATCTCTAGTATAGTTAAATAGTTTTTTTTTTTTTTAAAGATAAAATACTTTCTCAACTTTAAGTACACCGCTGCTTGTGCATTAATTACATACTTCACAAGAGTAATACATTAAATTCTAATTTTATTAAGTTAGAAATTTCTAATAACTGTTAAGTTGTAATTTTAGCCGACTGACTATTGATCATTGAAAATCAGTCTGACACTTTTTACAGTCAGTGTTCAAACATTACCTGTTAGCATTGCAGCGATGGTTAGCATCTCACTAGCGCAGTCAAATTCGCAGGACGCTAACAGTGCCTTTGCCATCTGCGGATCCAGAGGAAGCTCTGACATGATGATGCCCATCTCTGACAGGTTTCCATCGTTGTCCAAAGCAGCGAGATAATCGAGCTCCTCCAGCGCCTGCATGAGGCCCTCGGGATCTGGAAGAGGAAAACAAAACATCATGCAAATGTGTCCCTCTGCACTTCCTGTGAATTATTAAAAGTGTTAACTAATGAAACAAGTGTGGGCAGTTGTCTCTGGTATTTCTGAAAATAAATCACTTGATTTAGACGGGCAGTTCTCCATGTTTCCAGACTGACTGAGCTCTTCTCTTCCTGTGTATTGTGTCTGTTTGGTCACTAATTAATTTCTCTCTTTCTCCTCTGAGCTTCCCACCTTCCAAACAGTGACCAGAAACAAAGAGTGTAAACCCAGCAGACAGCAGAGCTGTCAGTTCAGCAAACGCACACATGACCGAACGCCAGACAGAAACCCATCCACACACCTTCAAAATATCAACAATTATAGACTACAGTGAGACTTTATAGAATAAACCTGCCACATTCGTGAAGAATTCTCACTTTTAGGTGATTATGAATCAAATTATGGAAGTCTGTTTCTGCGACAGGGTAACTTTTTTTTAGTGCTGAACATTTTCTCACAATTTAAAATTGTGAGATATAAACTCGGAATTGCAAGATAAAAACTCACAATTGAGATATAAACTTATAATTGCGAAATATAAAATCAGAATTGTGAAAAACTCAGAATTGTGAAATTTAAACTCAGAATTGTGAGATATAAAATCAGAATTTTGAAATGTATAATATCAGAATTGTAAAATACAAACTCAGAATGGCAAGATATAAAAAACGTAGAGCTGCGAAAAAAAATTGCAATTCTAAGAAAAGTATGAATTTTGATATGTAAACTTGCATTTGCAAAAAAAAAAGTCAGAATTGTGAAATAAAAACTAGCAATGACCTTTTTTATTCGATGGCAGAAACAAAAAAACTCAGATATAAACTCAAAATTGCAAGAAAAACTCTGAATTCTGTGTGAACATCTCACAATTCTGTGGGGTTTTTTTTGTAATTGTGAGTTTATCTTAGAATTGTGAGAAATAAGTCAGAAAGGTATATATGAAATAAATAAAAATAGAAAGTCTCAATTACTTTTATTTATTTATATTTTTTAATTCTGTGGAAAAAACAGGCTTCCATGCTTTACTGACATTTTACTCATTGGTAAAGTTGAATGCTGAAGAACCTCTTAAAAGCTCTCATATGCCACTGTGAAATCTCACCCACCAGGTCTGCTGATGAAGTCACAGTGTCCGATCCCGGCCGCCTCCATCCTCTTCAGATAGAGCGCTGTGGACGTGATGTTGGACTCCAGAATGCGAGGACGGATTTCAGCGGGCAGCTGAACGTCCTCAGGATACAAACAGAAGCATTTCCCTTTAAATGAACAAAACCAAGAGATTCACTACAAACAATGTTAAATATATATAAATGAAAAAAGAACAAATGAATGAATAAATATATTATACTTAAATTTTATATATATGAAAATATTTAAAATGAATATTTTCTTTTCATTTGTTTATTCATTATATCTTATAAACATTTATGCATATAGAAGACATAAGACATTAAAAGTGAATGAATAAATATTCATAAGAATTTATAAGATTATTCATTTAAAACATATACTGAATACATACTGAACTGCAGTTTTTAAATAGTAATTATTTATTTACTATTAATAGCAATTATTTATTTGCATACTGAACTGTGATTGTTTTTTTCTTCTATTTAACATCATAAATCTATAGCAGTTTTTATGCAGCAAATCTAATAATGCACTGCATGTTCATAGTGTTAATATAGAGGATCTTTGAAAAAAACAGGTGAATGTCAAATAAATGGCAAAAACGTACGCACCTGTTGATCCAGTCAATCGTTTACGGATTTCTGCTTGACATTTACTGATGGGTCGGATGACCTCTGAACTGGCTCTCACTCTTGGGTTATACACCTACACACAATACCACACAGAAAATATGAATATACAGACACAAGTATTTTTTTGACTACTCAAATATATTTGCAAATTGGCAAATTATTGATTCAAAAAGTTGCAAAGCCAACAATGCAGTAAATAAAAGCTGGTTTTCAGCACACTCACTAATCTCTTCTCTACTCCAGTATCGATGACGAAAGTAATGGTGTCCACCGGCCAGAACAGATCCTCTGATTGGCTACAAGAAACGAAGACCCGCCTACTCGCCTGTGGGCTTTCTGTGATTGGTGGACACATTCCGGTGTGTCCAGAACACAGTGGTACAGCTATCAGCTCTCCTAGAGAAACACTCATCCTGGACGCTTCTTTAGTGAGAATATTACAAGCACAGACCACCTCCTGAAACACACACACACACAGGCTTTTGATTCATTCACTGACTTCTGAACTTGCATTTGTGAATTCGCTCACCATCATAAACAACTAAGTGCAGAAAAGATACAAGTAAGAGCAGTGCAGTGAAGACAGCAGCTTTAGTGATTATAACAGGAGCTTTTGCAAAATAACCATTTTGTTTTTCATGCTACAAAATGTACTGGTTTTCTAATCTGTAAAAAGTAACAAACAAATTCATAAATGTTGTTAGCTTGTTTTGGCTGTCAGAATATGACTGCTTTTATATTGCTTTTCCCCCACAAAATTATTAAAATATCAAGACCAATAACCAACAATAGTGATTTTATGATGATATTGCAGCTTCACCATCTAATGAATTCCTGAGTTGTTGTTTTTTTATATATATTTATAGGCCATTTACATTATGCAATTTTTGCTCAAATACATGTACATGAGCAACATTAAACAGTCTGGGTAAATAAACAAATGCCATGTCAGATGCAGCTTCTGTTCCATCTTTTGTTAACACTGAAAAAAAGTGATAACAGTCTTTAGTATTGTGATTGATTAAAGTAACTAGTTAAATGTAAGTATTTAGTCTCAGTAAGAGCAGAAGAGCTGAGTGGACACATTCATTCAGACGCTGCTGATTGTGCTGAACACAACAATGTCATTGTCATCACGGAGAACATTGTGTTAGTCTGTTTGCTACAGCAAGCATCACTTTTACTACTGCTAAAAGTTACAATTAGGGATTTGAACAAACTCCAACCCCATTTTCTGCATGCAACTAGTTCCCTGGTTGCTGTGCTATTAGAAAAGTAACTTGAAGATGGGACTAGAGTCATATTTACACACCAGAATATCATAGAGACATCTGATGATGGACAGTTGTGACAGTAAAGACATTTATAATGTACAAAAGTTTGTCATTTCAAATAAATGCTGTTCATTTGAGTCTTATTTTCATCAATTAATCACGGTTTCCACAAAAACATGAAGCAGCACAACTGTTTTCAACATTAATAATAATCAGAAATGTTTCTTGAGCAGCAAATCAACATAATAGAAAGACTTATGAAGGATCATGTGACACTGAAGACTGGAGTAATGATGCTGAAAATTCAGCATTGCATCATTGGAATAAATTACATTTTACATTATATTCACATAGAAAACAGCTGATTTAAACCGTAAAAATTATTTCACAATATTACTGTTTTCATGGTATTTTTGCTCAAATAAATGCAGCACTGACTGAGACTTTTTTCAAACACAAAAACTTTTGAACATTAGTGTACCAATCAACACATACATGCTCTTATCAATTTGGTCATGAGCATGTATGCGTGCATCCATTCATTCATACATACATGCATGTATGCGTGCATCCATTCATTCATACATACATGCATGTATGCGTGCATCCATTCATTCATACATACATGCATGCATGTATGCATCCATTGATTCATTCATTGATTCATTCATTCATGCGTGCATTCATTCGTGCATGCATGCATGCATTCTTGTATTCATTCGTGCATGCATGCATTCGTGTATTCATTCGTGCATGCATGCATTCGTGTATTCATTCGTGCAAGCATGCATTCGTGTATTCATTCGTGCAAGCATGCATTCGTGTATTCATTCGTTTATTCATTCGTGCATTCGTGTATTCATTCGTTTATTCATTCGTGCATGCATGCATTCGTGTATTCATTCATGCATGCATACATTCATCAAATATTCACTTTTAGTGTTAATACTCAACTCTCCAGCTATTGGATCATTCCAGTTTAACTCTGGTTAATTGTCCAAATAATTTATGCTTGCATTATTGCTACAATAAATTGTAATGCATAAAGGTTCATGAGTTGTTCTAATCCACTAACACATTTCATCTCACCTGCTCAGAAGCTAGAAACACAGCTACGTCTCCTGGCTCTCTGGACCGATGGACCTCCAATGCAAGTCTCAGAGCCGAATAGAAGCTTTCAGCACTGCTGCTGTTGCTGTGGATCACTTCACCGGCACACGGGGCATCCAGGTGCAGGCATGGGACGTTCCCGTAGTGCGCGAGGAGTGTGTCTGAAGCGGGCGGAGCGGACAGGACCACCACCCTGAGCTCGGGCCTCTGAAGAAGCACCTCTCTCAGCAGACCCAGCAGAACGTCTGTGCTCACGGTCCTCTCGTGGGCCTGGTCTATCACCACCACTCCATAATGCTCCAGCATGGGGTCTGACATCATCTCCCGCAGCAGGACGTCATCAGTGCAGTACCTGCAACCAAGACGTGGTGTTAGTTTTGACATTTAAAGATAAATATGCTACAAAATATACAGATGTAGAAAGATGCATAAACATACAAAAACTTTAACTGAATTAAGTAAATTTCATGTTCCATGAAGATATTTTGTAAATTTCCTACCGTAAATATATCAAAACTTAATTTTTGATTAGTAATTTGCATTGCTAAGAACTTCATTTGGGCAACTTTAAAGGTGATTTTCTCAATATTTCGATTTTTTTGCACCCTCTGATTCCAGATTTTCAATTAGTTGTATCTCGGCCAAATATTGTCCTATCCTAACAAACCATACATCAATGGAAATCTTATTTACTCAGCTTTCAGATGATGTATAAATCTCAATTTCGAAAAATTGACACTTATGACTGGTTTTGTGGTCCAGGGTCACATATTTCTATAATAAAATATGACATTTAATTAGACACATTTCTTTATAAAATACAAAGAAATATTTTTTTTTCCCTTTTATTATGTTTTTTTTATTGATATGTTTTTTGACATTTGACTAGACCTATCTGTATAATAAATAAGACATTTGATTAGACACTTTTTTAATAAAATAAAATAGGACATATTTGATTAGACATTTCTTTAAGAAATAAAATAAAATATAGATTTTTTTCCCTTTATGGTTTTTATTAATGTCTTAGACATTTAATTAGACATATTTCTGTAATAAATTCAAATAAGATATATTTGATTATACATTAATTTATAAAATAATTTTTTTTTCTTTTATTATATTTTTTATTTATTTGTATGTTTCAGACATATTTGACTAGACTCCATTATAAAATAAAATAATATATATTTGATTACACTTTTTATTAAATAAAATATGGATTTTTTTTCTTTTTTAAATATGTTTTTAGACATATTTGACTGTAATAATATTTATAAATAAATATAAATATAAATATGAAACAAGTCATTAGATTAGACATTTCTTAATAAAATAAAATTAAAATGATGGATTTTTTTGTCTGATAGGTTAAACATCAAGTAAAATTACTTAATATTAATATTACTTAATATGATATTATAATAGTAATAGTAATATTACACTTCTCAATAAATTATATGATTTAAGGTACCAGTGAATATTGATGGATTTTTATTTTTATTTTATTTTATTTTATTTTATCAAGCACTGCAAAACAATATTGTCTGATAAAATCCAAATAATAAAAAAAAAACATTGTTGAAATTATTCAGTAGTGATTTGACACTGGTGGACATGTCCCTATCATCTAAAACCAAATCTGCACCAAACCAAGAGACAGAGAAATGCCTCCCTGACTTCCACTGACCTCAAGTATTTCAAACATTTCAGAAGACGGCACATTCTTCTCATACTTTAGCTGGACAAACCAAACCACAAAGCTAAAATATCACCAACTTGAAAAGCTTTGGTGTTAGTGAGCGTTTCAGTGTGGTTTTTCTTCTGAAGGCTGCATGCATGCGAGTTTCACACAGACCTGAGAATAGTATCGTTGGAGCAGCACGTCTCCAGCGGGATGCTGTATCCAATCTCGTGACCGATGTTTACGTCCATCTCGTCTGCAACACGGAGGGCCAAATCGACAGCCTGCCGTCTCTGGATCTGACTGCATACCACCACACCATGCTGGTACTGCGCAGACAGACAGAACTCGGCACACCACTGAGGGATCTGAAGAGATCAACACACAATATCAGCACCTGGATGCATTTCATTACATTATGGGAGCCTTCAGAAAAAAATGTTAATCAAATAAGACAATTATTTCAGTGTCCTGTCGACAGCTTTCCCTGCAGGTGGTCCACATTAAGATCTGTCCTTGACTTGTTTAACAGCTGCAGGTTTAGACCTTCAGCCTGAGAAGTCTGGGTAAATCTCAACAGCATCTGTTGGAGAGGCAGTTCGGGTGAACTGAACAGATGCAAGGCTTCCTATTTCCACTTAAAAGTGCATTGAGCAAATGTGCGCCAAAATATGCGTTAATGGCAAATCAACACAGATTCTACTGATCTGTAACCTTTCAGATGATAAAACACATGAAAAAAAAATCACTTTTTATTTTATTCTTATTTTACTTTTATATTAGATTAGACAATCAACAAGACCATCCATTTTACTTTATAAAGAAATTTGTCTAATCAAATGTTTTATTTCATTATAAAAAATGTCCAGTCAAATATGTCTAAAAACATATTTTTTAAAAAATAAAAATATCCTTATTTTATTAAAAAATGTGTCTAATCAAATGTTTTTTTATAACAGGAATATGTCTAAAACATATTAATAAATACATAAAAGAAAAAAAATCGATATTTTATTTTAAAATGAAATGTCTGATCAAATGTCTTATTTTAAAAACAGATCCACCAAAAATAAAAAATATATATAGTAAAATAAGAATAAAATAAAAAAGTGATGGGATTTTTTTCATGTTTTATCATCTGAAAGTACAGTACAGATCTGTTTTTTAATCAGTTCTTAATCAGTATTACTTCTTTTACAGTATCCTAACATTCCAGAGTTACAAAAATGCATAAGGTATTAATATATTATTTTAAGATATTTATATATTCAGAAGAAAAATATTTTGATCTGTTCTGTTGGCAGATTTTTGTCACTTGTCAAAATTTGGAATTATTATTACAACTTTTTAATGTTTCTGAAAGAAGTCTCATGCTCGCCAAGGCTGCATTTATTTGATAAACATACAGTAAGAATGTTGTGAAATATTGTTACAATTTAAACAAACTTTTCTGTTTGAATATGTTTTACACCATCCTTTATTCCTGTGATCAAAGCTGAATTTTCAACATCATTACTCCAGTCTTCAGTGTCACATGATCCTTCAGAAATCACTCTCATATGCTGATTTGGTAGTCTAAAATGATCAATTGCTATTGGTGCTCTATTATAAATATTAATGGTTCTTATTTGTATCGATATTGATATTATTAAATCATAATTATTCCAAACTTTTAGTAACGTAAAACTAAATAAATGTATTACTTCTTATTTTCTTTTACAATTGCTAAACTCAAATGATATAATAATGAAAGCAGAGGCAAAAGTCTGTCACGACTGACCAAACCATCAGCTGAATGCACACTATTTGTTCATAGGTTTCAACACAATGGTTGCAGCTGACTCACAGCAAACAGTCTTTCATTATACAGAACTGATGACCTCACTTAAAGTGATTAGTAAAGTATATTTGCTCAGATTTAAGACATCATGATCAGGCCACATGACTTCAAAACAGCAGGTCTGAAACTCGTATCACGTATAAGCACTGGCGAAACTATATATTGTTAATCTATTATATGTTAAATCTTTAGAATGCCTGGAATCTGATTTGAATTGGATGTTGAACTGGAAAGAAATGGAGGAATTTACTGACAAATTAAATACAACTGGAGAGATTTGTGAGTCCTGTAGAAGTTTTGCAACAAGACATAAATAACTAGCCTACATAAGAATAATTTGGGTTTGCCTCGTTATTCCAAGATATGTAGAACAGGCCTCTTTCTGCCAAAAGTATTAACAGCCAGACTTTAACTTTCACAAAGAGACAATAATAAAACAATACGATAACTACCAACAATATACAACTATGACAGGCCTCAGTTTTGTTCGATAGCATATTGATTTTTATATGCTTGTCAATGAAAAGCAAAGCAAAAAGTTCAAGCTCTCAAACTCTGAAGTGTTCATGGCAGTGAGGCCTTATGTTTCTCCAGGCTATTTTTAGTGCTTCTCCAGCATTATTAGAGTGCTGAAGCTAAAGCAAATGCTATATTTACACACTTTCTTGAGATTCTCCTAAAATACGTGGCGTCTCAGCTTGTTAAATTTTAACATCAGACCAATGTTAAATCAATGGCATATTCCAGATAAAAAGGAACTGCCAAATTTAGTAAACAAAACCATATAGCTTGAACTTGTTAGACATCTGTCTGGCATCTTACCAACAGCAAAAAGTGGTAGAAATGTGATAAATAAGCATGCATATGTCTCAAACACTCACCTGCGTGCTTTTGCCAGTCTTTGTTGTGCCTGAGACTACAAGAATCTGATTATTTTCCAGCAAAGTCATGAATTCGTGTCTGTATTTCCAAACAGGCAGAGTTTTCCTCTCCTGCAGGAGTCTGTAGTATCTGGAGGAATATGGCAGTCCATCAAACTGATTGAGCTCTAGATCGTCTCCAAACTCAAACAGATCATCAGATTCCTCCTCTCTCTTGAGTTCTCCTTCTGATATCTCGCTGTTTCCAGCCATAACGAGCAGCTGCACGCATGTGAGTACTGTAAGAGGTTGACAAACTCACTCCCGTGAGGACCGATCAAACGCGTCAGTCCTCTGTGCTCGTTCGTGTGTCCAAAACACCCTTAAAACCTCCGTAAAGTTGGATATGTGTTGGAAATAACACGCTTCTGGAAACGCCGGTGCGCTCTGGCACTGCGCTCTCGTGTGCTTGACCGCGGACGCATGACGTGCCTGGTTAATCCTGTTAATTCATCTGCTCAACTGCTCGTGACCACATGTACAAAACAAATCTAAAATCCCAACATCATCATATTTTAATGTGATAACATGCCCAGCAAAAAATAAATAAATAAATAAAATAATAATACTAATAATAATAGTACAGAAAAACAATAATCAGTTAAAAACATATTAAACTGTTTATTGTTTTTCTGGTTAATAATGATAAAAATGTTCATATTTTGTAATGGTCTGGGTGTTTGTCCCTTTAAGACTCGGATTCGGAGTTTTCCTCTGCCCCTACACTCCTGTGTATGCGGGAGAAACACATTGTACCATCTATCGTTTTGTTGCACCTTCCTTTAACACTAATACACTCGTTGATGGTGACCTGCATCGTGTGTTTCTTTCTTCCTTAACGCACAATAGGTTACAATTTGTCTTTTTTGTAGTCGCGGTTTGTTTGCATACACAAATTGAATTTCAAATATAAACCTACACTGAGAAATATTCACTGTAAAGTGTGACAACTAGGGCTAGTATTTCACACACTTCACGTGTATTCTTATTCTCATTGTGTATAATTCTTTTATTAGACAGAAAAGTAGTGAATGCACTCTATTCGTCAAGGATAAGACTGTCGATTTGTGCTACCCTGTCAGATTTTGCTACCTCCCATTAAAAAAACAGTAGGTAGTACAATTCGACAACGAAAAATGCTACCTGTAAAATTATGTTTAATGTCTACACCTACCACAACCCTAAACCTACCCTTACAGTAATGCAAATACAGTAATTATGTGTTATATTCGCAGTTGTTGCTAGAATCGCTATTGTTGCTATACAGCCTATCAAAACATTAAGTAGCCTATTCAGTTGGATCGATTTATATAATATGCATTTGACCATATTATAGGTATTTAATTTGTAGTTTTATTATAGATGTTTAATATAAACATGTTTATACATTAAACAGAATAATCTGCAGAAAACAGAACAGAAGCAGAAATGTACAGCTTTAAAAATGAATCTATAACCTTAAATGAACTGTAACTGCACATTGTCATTTTGGTATTTTTGGTGTCATCTAGTGGTAGAGTTTTTCAGGCTCATGTTGCTCCACCTGTCCTGTCCAGCAGGTGAGCGGCAGCGGGACAGGTGAGTCATCACAGCATTCAGCTCATCTGGACACGAGATCAGGGGACAAACTGGACATGCTTCATCCTGGAACAGAAGTACGACAGAAAACACACATATAAAGAGATGCATAAGTCAATTCTGCGCTCATAACAGACTTATAAAACTGCTATAAAACAGCGGATGTTTTGAACAATATCCACCTAGCTTATTTTGCCACGCGAAAGTAAGCTATTTTCTTCCAATGTGCGAAATTCCGATTCATTAGCCGCATTAATCGTAATAAGTAGGCTAAATGAAAGTGCAGTAAACGTGAAACTGTTTGAGCTACAAACCCGTGTGTTTATGGTTATGATAATACATTAAAATAACAGTTTTGAAATATCAACCAGTATAACGGACTGTTTTTGTACAGCTAAAATAACTGGAAGCTAATGACACCGGAAGCCGCGCCCATTCGGAATGGAGGCGGCCGCGCTTACGTTAAAAATGAGTTGAACAGAGGACTTCTACGCATATTTCGTCTCTTAAAAGAATAATATGTAAATGTTACGTGTTCTTGGTTAGTTGTGAAAATCTGACTGTATTTGCTGGATGTTTAGGGGGTACAATACACGGTTTACGGTGGAGAATCTAGAACCAAAAAGCACCTTTCAGACTGAAGGTCACGTGGCCGTCTGGTCAGCAGCGGTATTACCCATAAATCTCTGCTTCTACAGAAAGTAAGGACACAAAACATCGCAAACGACAGACAAAACTTGACTTCAACATATTCAGTTACTGATATTTCATGAGTCAAATAATTTGTGCTGCACAGTTTGTTGTGACTCATAATGTGTATATTCGTGTAAATAAATGCTCATGAAGGCAAATTTAATATTAATAAAGTAAACATTACAGTAATGCAGTTTGAATGACAGTAAAAAATGTTACTAATCAAGCAACTAGCTGGAATAAAATATATTATTTTTTTTTTTTGTTATAGCCTATTTTATTGTATTTCAGTTTGTTTATTTTACTTTAAGTAACAGTTTCTTTTATGTTTTCAGTTTTAGTTAATAACCCTGTTTTGTGGTACATACAGTCTCTGTGTTTAGTTTAGGTAGGCCTACTCAATCAACACAAACTCAGCTCACCTGAAAAAAATGATAGGTGCGTATAGGAAGAATAGTTCAACAACATTGTCGAATCAAAAATATAAAAAGATGAGTTCCCGTACACTATCAATACTTGCTAAATATTGAAGTTTATTTTTACAAGCACAAGCAACGTTTCGGTCCACTGATCTTCATCAGGCATATGATGATTGTTCCTTGAAAGGGAACTAAATCTGACAAACCTCCTTTAGGGACATTTGCAGACTGCCTCAGTTGGAAAATAAAAGTTATTAAATGTAAATCAATTAAATAAAGGTGTGTGGAACAGAGGAGCCTTTGAATGGGAGGAACCTTCACAACGCCGTCCTCAAGAGTGATGAGCTGGAGCTCTGTCGAGTGCTACTGTCGATGTGAGACTCATTCAGACTTCATTCAACATTTACAGCAATTTAGTTGATGAGTTAGTGTCTTGATGCATTTATTCATTTACAAAACGTACATTTACATAATGCATTTGGCAGACACTTTTATCCCAAAGGACTTATAGTAAAGTGGTTCTCAAGCTTTTTAACTACAAGGCCCCCCAAAATATTTCTGGTACTTTTGCTGAAATGACAAAGCTGTTTTTTTTTATTTACCAAAAACAGGAGTGGCAATTTACTAAATTAAATAAATTAAATTATTATGATCACAACATGCCTTAATCGTGTTGATCATTTCTGCTTGAATACATGTCATTAACTGCATGATTTGTATTACCCTAGCTAGAACTGTACATTTCTGCCATATTACTTTGACAGTCACCTTTGATAACAAATTACTCTTAATTGTAATGTAGAAACATGCATCTCTTGCAGCTTTGAAAGGATATGTATCTTGAAAAGTGTTATACAAATAAATGTGAATTTAATTGGAAAAAAATATATAAATAATTGAATTATCATTTACATTTACATTTAGTCATTTAGCAGATGCTTTTATCCAAAGCGACTTACAAATGAGGACAATAGAAGCAATCAAAACCAACAAAAGATGAACAATATGCAAGTGCTATGACGAGTCTCGGTTAGCCTAACACAGTACACATAGCAACATTATTGTTTTTTTTATATAAAGAAAATAAGTAGATAGAATAGAAAAAAAAGAAAGCTAGTGTTAGTTTTTTTAAGAAAACAAGTAGATTGAATAGAAAAAAAGAAAGCGTTAGTTTTTTTAAAGAAAACAAGTTGATAGAATAGAAAAAAGAGAGAAAAAAAGAAAAAGGAAGAAAGTGTTAGGGTTTTAATATGGCTATATAGCTATATATACAGTGTATATATATATATATATATATATACATACATGTGTGTGTGTGTGTGTGTGACCCAGGACCACAAAACCAGTCATAAGGGTCAATTTTTTGAAATTGAGCTTTATAGATCATCTGAAAGCTGAACAAAGGATAGGATAGGACAATATTTGGCTGAGATACAGCTATCTGAATATCTGTAATCTGAGGGTGCAAACAAATCAAAATACTGACACCTTTAAAGTTGTCCAAATGAAGTTCTTAGCAATGCATATTACTAATCAAAAATTAAGTTTTGATGTATTTACGGTAGGAAATTTACAAAATATCTTCTTGGAACATGATCTTTACTTAATATCCTAAAAATATTTTGGCATAAAAGAAAAATCTATAATTTTGACCCATACAATGTATTTTTCGTGCTACTTAAGACTGGTTTTGTGGTCCAGGGTCACACACACATGTACACACACACACACACACACACACATGTGTATATATATATATATATATATATATATATATATATTTATTAATTTTTTTATTTATTTTTTTTTTTCCTCAGTTTTAGCTATTTTAGGACATCAGGTAAAACCAAATAAAAATTAGAATGTGATTTGATGTGTTCTGTTAGAAAAGTCACAGTGGACATTCCTGACAAACTGGACTTTACTCCTCTAATGGTGGCAGCGATGACGGGCTTTATTAGGTAACTATCTATCTATCTATCTATCTATCTATCTATCTATCTATCATGGTGTGTTTTGTGTTCTAGTGGAGTTCAGATCTTGGTTCATCATGGTGCAGATGTGAACAAAAAAAAACAACAGTGGCAAAGACAGGTGAGCTTTTCTTCCAGTGCTATCAGCTCTCTTGTGGTATGATCCAGGGATATTTTCATTAAAAACAAACAAAAAAAGTTACTTGAAATAACTAGATTATATATGTGTGTGTCAGGAACGTCCACTTTGACTTTTCTAACAGAACACATCAAATAAAAAGTATATGAAATTAAACTGATTTAATTTCTGCTAGTTGTAGCAACACTTCTCATTTTTGTTTAGTTTATCTTAAAGTACTAAAATAACTAAATCTAATATAAAAATAAAAATTATATAGACGTATTTAAAAAGAACAAAGTAGGGACTAATAAAAACTATAGTATATCAGTGATACTACATGTGTGTGTGTGTGTGGTGAATCAGCCTGGAGGTGGTGAAGTTCCTGCGCAGCTGCGGGGCGTCCTGGAGCTCTCGGGACGGATCGGGCTGCTGCGCTCTGCACTGGGCCGCAGTTGGAGGACACTTGCCTGTACTGCACTACCTCATACAGGACAGATGTGAGGTGAGAGGATGATTAACATCAGTGTTTGATTTTAGCTGTACCTGATTTATACCTCTTGATATTCTCGTGTGTCTCAGGTTGATGTGCGGGACAGCGTCTCCTGGACGCCCCTCATGATCGTATCGGTTATGACCGGAGACACAGCTGTAGCTTCACTGTTAATCACAGCTGGTGCTGATGTTAATGTACAGGACAGAGATGGGAAAACACCACTGATGGGCAGAACTCAAACTGTACTGTAATATCTCAGCATGTAATAAACCAATAAGCAAGCAGGGGACGCCGGGCACACACACGCACACACACACACACACACACACACACACACACACACACGCACACACACACTCTATAAACATTTCCAGTATTATTGATCAGAAAAAAAGATACTGCTTACTGAACACACATTGATCATACAGCGGGGCATGTTGTCATAGCGGAAACCTGCTGTTAATATCTAAATAATCTAAATATCTAAAATAATATCTAAAGCTAAAAAAACCTCTTAAATAAAGTTAAAAAATCATCTTTTGGATAACTGGATTTTTTACTTGTAGATAACAGTGTTGTTAATAACTAATAAAAATAAAAACTAAAACTTAATTTTTTCATTTCTGAAAATAATTTTTAAAGCTGAAAAAAATATATAAATATTAGATTTAAAAAAAAACCTTCATTTAAACTTTAAACTTCGATTTTAGATTACATTTTTGCGGTTAGAAAATACAAATGTTGCCTGGGCAAATATTCGAAATAAGTTGAACTAAAATGACTAAAACCAAAACTTAAGAATTAATTAAAGCTAAACCAGAAATATTAAAATACTACTACTACTACTACTACTACTAATCATAATAATTGCCGAAAACACATAACAAAATGACCTAAACTTAAGCTAAAAGCTAATTCAAAATATTAATAAATATTGTAATAGTATAGAAGTAATACTAAAATAACAGTAAAATGAAATGAAATACAGTCCATGTGACCATTAGCATTGGTTTCATCTCAATTAGCAGATTTTTTGTTATTTTTTTTTTATTTATCATAGAAAAATGTTAATTGTATATTTTAAGTTCTATGATTTAATGGGAGTGATTATGTCATATATTCATATGTGTTGTGTATATAATGATTAAGGTCATTGGTTTGAAGGATGTGATGAGTGTAAAGGTGTTTATCTTGCAGGTGGCTGTCCTGAATGATTATGAGCATCTAGTTAAAGTCCTGCTGGATAGAGGAGCCGATCCAAACATTCAGAACCAGGTCAGAATCTCCCAAAAGCAAAACCAGACAGCAGTGAGATCAAATGGAGACTTTTTCATAAGACGTTTCCGTTCGAGATGTTTCTCCTGAAAAAGATCTCAGTTCAGAGTCCTTATTTCCTCATTATTTGGGGTTTTTCTTCCCTTAAGTCTGAACTTGCAAATATTTCTCATCAAATTCTTCCAAAGACCAGATGATCTGCTCTATGAGCTTTGCTATACCCATTCATTGTCTTTTATGTTAACAACTATTTCATTTGTGTCTGTTTTTATTTCTCCTAATGAATTTTAGGGGAAACGTGAGTTACGAATAAGCAATAAAATGCTCCTCTTGGCTTATTCTTTAATCATAAATCACATTTTCTGGATTCACCAATCTGACTGGACTCTTTCTCTGTGTTTCAGGCTGGTGTTAGTGCTGTGCAAATGGCACGCGCATTTGAAAGGAAGGTAAAACACCTTTCGTCTTGATACGACTCATGAATCATCTCAAGATGTGTATTTAGCCCTTTGATTATATTTCTTTATCTTTTCTTTCAGAATATCAGAGACGTCAGACTAAATGACAAACCACACATCGGTTTCATAAACAACTTTACTAGCGCTGCCCTTTATGCCGACAGTTATTTGTGTGCTGCAGACATCAACGTACAGTATCTTATTTCACATTTCTTGATTATTCAAAGATTTATCATACAAAAGCAGTTTACACCCGTGACACTGAAGAAAAAAAGAACGTTACATGAGCAGATTTACTGAGTGCGGATACAACGTGATTCAAAGTGAATAATAGTAAATGATAACTGTGATTAAAACAAGCAAGGCAGTTAACCTAGAGACACGTGATCGTCGTATCATCAAGTCAGCGTCTAGATCTGAACAGTCTCTGTGCGTACTGTAATGCACTGTGTGGTTTAACACTGTAAAAAGGCAACGGGACACTCGTGATGTTTGATAATACAGTGAATGAAGATGAATTTACAATGTAAACACTGAGATATAATGGCACTCATAAGGTGTCAGAATACAGGCCTAAAAGACCCACGTTTGAGATCATAAATGGCTCAGTGGCAACAAATATCAAAGTAAGAAGACTCAGTCTTGAATAAAAACAAGGCCTGTTAGTCTCAGTGCCAAACATCAACCTGCAAATGGAGAGTGAAATTGGCCAAGCATTGTTTCTTATTAAAATACGCTGCCATTAAAAACTTTGGCTAACTTCCAGTAAGATTTTGATTTTTTTTGAGAGAAATTAATAGTTTTATTCAGCAAGGATGCATTAAATTGATCCAAAGTGACAGTAAAGACATTTATCATTTAAAATCATGGTTTTCACAAAAAAAAAAAAATGAAGTGGCAACTGTTTTCAACATTGATAATCAGAAATATTTTTTGAGCAACAAATCAGCATATTAGAATGATTTCTGAAGGATCATGCGACACTGAAGACTGGAGTAATGATGCTGAAAATTCAGCTTCGATCACAGGAATAAATTACATTTTAAAATATATTCAAATAGAAAACAGGTTTTAAATTAATATTTCAGAATATTACTGTTTTTACTGTATTTTTGATCAAATAAATGCGGCATTGGTGCACAAAAGAGATTTCTTTCAAAAAAAAAAATCTTAATGATTCCAAACTTTTGAATGGTAGTGTGTATATTTTTGAGTTGTGAAAGATGTTTGCATGTCTTTGTTTACAATCTTTTCCATCATTGTGCATCAGATTATCATTCTCACAATTCAGTTTAATCATATTATGTTGTAGTTCCTCAAAGTGGCAAGTTACAGAACTGTTTAGCCAATTTAAGTAACATAAAGCCTTTATGTATAATGCATTATAAAGATATTCAGAATGTTCACTGTAATGCATACATAACTGTAACTAAAGTTTAAATCCATTATAATATTTGAAGGTTTGTTTGTCATGTGTTTTAATGTATTATATTTTCTAAAGGTGTAAAAATGAATAGTGAAGTATTATAATGTATTATAACTGTGGTTGCAATTATTCATGAGGTCATACAGTGCATTACAAGGCATAATTAATGCATTAAAATGGCTTTTATAATGCATTATATATAAAGGCTTTAAGTGTTACCACAATTTGCATTAGTTTTGACCCTGCTGGCAGTAATTCATGACCATAATCACTGCTAAAACTCTATTTTTAAATGTTTTGTGCACATCCTATTATTTTAGTGTAGTGTGTTCATTTATCCTGACAAATCGCCCATGAACCTTTGCCAGTGATTCAAAGCCACTGACCGCAGCGTGTTTGAGGGAGACCCAAAGGGATTATGGGACTATTTAGAGAAGGATTCGTGTGTCTGTTTTCATTAACCACAATCCACTTTTAATGCTCAATGTGGCAACATTATTTGGGTCGATAAGAAAGAAAATCCATGTAATTTGTTTAATCATTTCCCCACAGTAACTATTTCAAAGTACATCTCTGAGAATATGGCTGCATGACCATGAAATCAGGGCCTGGTTTGGCTTTCTGGCTCTCAGATCTTTCCAGTCAGTAAAGGTCTCGCCAAAGCTGGGATCTCCTGAGTGAACCGTCTATCTGAACATCTGACAGGTCACAGGAACACAACCGCATTACAACATCTGTGTCTGTCTATCTTCCTTACGAGCTTTGAGCAAAAGCTGGATTTGGTGCATATAATTTGTTGCAAATGTTTTCATACTCACAAAAACTTGAGAAACAAGACTTGTTTAGACATGCGAAATGGAGTGAATACAGAACATTAGTAAGCTGCACAGTATTGTACAACCTCCGTGCATGTTCAGGTCATATTTCACATCAAAATCAAAAGGTAGAAGTAAGAAATTGTTTTTCTTACAAAAATGAAGCCTATTTTGAAGACTGTTTGCACTGTGATATGTTAAGCACATTTTCCAATTTCTCATTACTGCAATACAGTAACGAAAATAATCTTGACAGGATCAATGAATGAATTAATTTTTTGTTTGCAAAAATAAATTCAGAAACTGGAAAAGAAACTGAAGCTTAGATTTACCATTAAGATGACAAAAATTAAGCACATTTTCCACTCAAATTCACATTAATGCAAAAAAAAATTAAAAAATAATAATAATAATAGATCATTAAATTGTAATATTTATGTTTTTATAGTATTTGTTTTTCTGCTTTGCTGCTTGTTTTTTGTGTTTTACATACAAAAAAAACCATTTCATTTTGTTTTAAATTCTATGAATATCTATCTGAAATATATGAATTCTCATTAGATTCTCATGTTTTTATATACTAAAAATTACTTTCTATCAGTAATGAGAATCATCATAGATAATATTTAGAATTAAAAAATAAGCAAAATATTCATAAGTATTAGAGTCATTAAAGTATGAGGGGGAAATAAGCTTAATTGTCTTAGAATTAAAAACAAAATACCTTAAAAAATATTATTGTGTTAATTATTAAACCTATTATTCTGCCTATTTTACTTTATGCAAAATTTTATTTATCATTTTATACCCTTTAATTTGGGATAAAATGTGACCTGGACATGTTATTGTGAGATTTTTGTGAGACATCCCTTAAGTATCACTGCAATTGTAATTCAGGTTTAATAATGTATGTCTGAAATATATATTCAAAATGGTCTTTAAATCATGAAATTGTTAAAAAGCCCTTTTCATATACCAAATGACATCACAGACACAGAACCATCAACTCCCAATTCACGTTTCCGTGATTTTCAATCCAGTTTAGCGTCCACATGATGTGGCTCATGTTCACAGATAACATGTCTCGTCTTTATCTGCTGGTACACAGTCAAAAAATGTCAAAACAACAACAATAGCAACAACAACAAAAGGACAATCAGGTAAACGTGGGCGAACCACCGATTGCTACGATTGAGAAAGTGTCAACCACAGTGCACTGTGCTCAAATAAATACGCTCGTAACCGACATAAATAACGCGTGACATGTACCTGAGCTTGGACTCATAGCACCGTTTTGAGGGAGAGCACCGGGGGGGTCAAAGGTCACCCCTCGCATCACCACGTGTCCCGCAGAGGTTCATAGTGCAAAAAGCGAGCGTCTCCAGGGACGAGATCCCTTCTGTCCGGCTCTCAGCTGCTGAACTTCACTCCAGCTGTAAAGTGAGGCTTCGGCAGGGTGGGCGGCTGTTTAGGAGGAGGCCTGTAAGTCCGGTAATAGGTTAATCATAAAATGCATCCATTGTCTTAAAGAAATAGTTCACCCAAAAATGAAAATTTACTGAAAATATACTCATCCTCAGTCCAGACAGCTGATAAAAACATCACAATAATCCACACCACTCCAGTCCATCAGTTAATGTCTTGTGAGGTGAAAAGTTGCATGTTTGTAAGAAACAAACCCATCATTAAGATCTTTTTTAACTTCAAACCATCATTTCTGGCCAAAATATGAGTCCATAATCCATAATAGCTCTTCCTCCAGTGAAAAAGTCCATCTCCTGTTTTCTCTCACATCAAAATCCACCCACATGTTTGTTTAGAGCTGTTTTGGATTGGTTTGGCTTGTAAACATGCGGAGGGACAGCATTTAACGAACTTGCTTCAAAAAAGTAACATTTCAATACATACATTTTGGGTTTTAATATTTTTATTGTGAGGTAACCGTTTTATAAAAGCGGTGGGGTACTCGAGGCCGTGCTGTATCGTGAATGAATCACGGCTGAAGGGGTTGCAGGCACTCCGCTTCGCGTCGTGCCTAACAACGCCCTTCGGCCGTGATTATTACCTACGTGATACGATTGCATTTCTCTCTATTGCTTACTTATTTTAGTACGTCATACTACATGGAAATGAAATAATATATATATTGAATTTATTTTTATATGTATGTATATGTATATGTGTGTGGCTGTACATACACATGTCATTGTTTTTGGTGTTTGGCTTAGTGTTATGTTGGAAGCATTATTATACTCATACCTTTTGTTGTTTTAATATTTTGAATTGTTTTTAGCTTTACTTTTTTTTGTTTTCATTTAAATGTTTAGTTTTTGAAATGTTGTATGCATTTGTGATTTTTATTTAATTGCTTTATTTTCTTAAATGTGTATGTGTATATATAGTATTTACAGAGTTTTGACTTTTAGTTTGTTACTTTTTCATATTTGTAAGTCGCTTTGGATAAAAGCGTCTGCTAAATGACTAAAAGTAAAGTAAAGTAAAGTAAAGTAAACGGTGCTTGATCTGTGCAGATCTCTCTCCTAATTCAGACAAGATTACTTTTTCACTGGAGGAAGCGTTTTTATGGATTATGTACTCGTATTCAGTTTAAAGTTAAAACGTCTTAATGATGGATTCGTTTCTTACAAACACACAGCTTTTGTCTCCTCAAGATGTTTCTTGATACACTGGAGTGGTGTGGATTACTTGTGGATTATTGGGATGTTTTTATCAGCTGTTTGGACTCTCATTCTGACGGCACCCATTCACTACAGAGGATCCATTGGTGAGCAAGTGATGCAATGCTACATTTCTCCAAATCTGTTCTGATGAAGAAACAAACTCATCTACGTCTTGGATAGCCTGGGGGTGAGTATATTTTCAGCAGATGTTCATTTTTGATTAAACTATTCCTCTAATGATCTGCCATTTGTCAGCAGGTGTTGATGGGTGTGTTTGTACCTGCAGGGCTGTGGGTGAGGCGGAGCGGGTCGTGGGGCGGCTTGGGTCGGGATGGGAGCAGGAAGTCGCACAGCTGACGGGTTCCGAATCACCCGGACGTTTCGACCCAGCGGGTCTGCGGGAAGAGGCTTCTGGGGAGGACTGGGCTTCTCGAACGCCTGTTAGAAATTTGAGGAACTGAACTGATTACACACTCAGAAATAAAGGTTCTTTATTGGCATGAAGAACCTTTAACACCTATGGAAACTTTGCACTGAGAAAAAATGTTTCTTAAGAATTGTTCACTGAAAGGTTCTTTGGGAAACCAAAAATGCTTCTTCTATGGCATCAATATGAAAACCCTTTTTTGGAATCTATTTTTAAGCACGTACAGGAGGAAGTATACAAATGAACACAAGCTTCTCATGAAGTTCATTTTGAAAAGGATAGTCTTATGTGGGATATATTTATTCATTTAGCAGACATGATCAATGTACATTGTGACAAACAATATCTTTTATATCTTAATTGTTTCTCCAAGAAAGCAGCAATAATATTAAATGGAACACTTTCGGAGTCTCCTTCTTAGATGTTTCTCCTGAGAAAAAGACCCCAGTGTCATTTTCTGTGCCAAAAATCATTTTTGGTAATTAAGTAAATCTGAAATAAAATATAAATATTAGATGTGAAAATCAGTGTAAAACTTAAACTACTAAAAATTTCAAAAATAATTTGAACTCAAACAGTTCTGATCAAATGGACTGGGCTGCTGTTCACGTTATTTTGTATAGCTCTAGACTATAATCAACTGTTTGTTTATTGTTTAATTTAATAATTTTTCCTAATAAGGAATTTTGGCAACCTACAGCAATAGCATATTCTTCTGTGTACATTTATAGTACATTTTTGGAGCATTTGACAGCCAATTTTCAATACTTTCATGTGTCATGGAAAGAAAAATATATGCAGGGTTCAACAATAAGCGTTCATACTGACTGACCTTTAATTTTTGGGTCGCTGACCAACTCTTGATAAATACTAGTTCCTTTCTTTTGTCCACCAGAGGGCAGTACAAGCTAATCTAACTTCACTGCTGCATGAGTTTAGTGCTGTACTGTATATGGCTTCACTGCTGCCATAGTAACTCTTTCCAGGGGTCATGTGACACATTCATATGTTCCAAATCTACACGCTGACTATGAGGTAATGATAACCTGCTACCTGCTCTCCATCTGCTCCTCATTCTTTCTATCATCTCTGCAGAGATCCAAACATGATTTCACAGCTCGCATCCCTCTGTCCTTTACATTTTAATATAGAGCTGAATTGCTCTAAACTGCTCATATCTCAAGCACTGAATGATTGCTGATGACAGAGGCTCTTTGTTTTTGCGGCTAATAAAAAGATCTTGAGAAAGCTCGCATGGAGGGACTCTCATGTGTCTCCTGCTAACGCTTCCCTGATGGAAAGTTTTGAAGAGCTGAATCAGCGACGAATGACCTGCCAGATCTCAGACATACACACACACACACACACACACACACTTGTAGCTAACGAAACAGCCTGAGGTCACGCTGGACACGTTTGAGACTCCAGGTCTTCTGTTCATCATCTGGACCACTGGAGTTTAATGAGATCACACTGGTATCCCATTGATTCAAAGGATTAATTCACACAAAATGACTTAACTCGGAAGTTTGAGTTTAACAGTACACTATCGATCAAAAATTTGGGGTCTGTACAATTTTTACTTTTATTCAGCAAGTGCCCTAGCAATTACACAGAACACACTAACAACACCCTAACAACACCCTAGAAACCATCCATAACACCCTAGCAACACCCTATCAACCTCCTAAGACCCTAACTACCACCAGAACACCTTAGCAACCACCTAGCAGTGCCCTGCCAATCATACAGAACATAGCAACACTCTTACAACACCCTGGAAACTACCCAGAACCTTCAAAACACCCTAGCAACACACCAACAACCAACTAGAACACCTCAGCAACCACCTAGCAGTGTCCTAGCAATCTCACAGAACACATTAGCAACACCCTAACAACCACCCAGAATGCATTAACAACCACCTAGCAGTGCCCTAGCAATCACACAGAATACTCTAGCAACACCCTAACATTGGCCTAGAAACCATTGAGAACAGCCAGAACACCCTAGCAATGCCCTGTCAACCACCTAACACCGTAACAACCACCTAGCAGTGCCCTAGCAATTAAACAGAACACATTAGCAACACCCTAACAACAGCCTAGAAACCATCGAGAACCACCAGAACACCCTAGCAATGCCCTATCAACCACCTAACACCCTAACAACCAACCAGAACACCTTAGCAACCACCTAGCAACACCCTAATAACCAACCAGAACACACTAGCAACACCCTAACAATGCTCTAAAAAAACATCCAGAGCCACCAGAACACCCTATCAACCATCTAACACCTAACAACCACGTAACACCCTAACAAACCAGAACACCTTAGCAACCACCTAGCAATACCGTAAAAACCAAGGAGAACACCTCAGCAACCACCTAGCAATGCCATAGCATTCACACGGAACACACTAGCAACACCCTAACAATGCCCTAGAAACCATCCAGAATCACCAGAACACCCTATCAACCACCTAACACCCTAACAACCAACCAGAAAAGCTTAGCAACCACCTAGCAACACCCTAACAAACAACCCTATCAACTACTTAACACCCTAACAACAAACCAGAACCCCTTTATCAACCACCTAGCAGTACCCTAGCAATCATGAAGAACACACTAGCAACACCCTAACAATGCCCTAGAAACTATCCAGAACCTCCAGAATACCCTAGTAACACCCTATCAACCACCTAACAGCCTAACCAACCAGAACACCTTAGCAACCACCAAGCAATCACACAGAACACTTCAGCAACACGTTAACAACACCCTAGAAAATATCCAGAACACCCAAGCACCCTAGCAGCCAACCTAACTCCATAACAACCACCCATAACACCCGAGCAACTACCTAACAGCCACCGAGAACACCCTAGCAACCACCCAAAACACCTTAACACCTCCTTAGTAATTCACTAGTGATCACCCAGAACCAATCATAACACCCTAACAACCACCCAGAACACCCTAGCGACCAAACAATATCCTAGTGACCACCTAACAACACTTTAACAACCACCTAGCAACCATACAGAACACCCTAGCAACAACCAAGCAATCAACTAGAACCACGCCGAACACCCTAGCAACCATTCAACACCCTAACAAACACTCACAACACCCATGCATTCACCTAGCAACAACATAGCAACCACCCTTTACCAAAGTAATCCAAAGTAAGTCACTTTTTGGATAAAAGCACCTGCTAAATGCATTAATGCAAAATTAAGTGTTTTAAAGAACCCAGAAACCAATAAAGCAGCTCAAGAAGCCCATCTTGCTGAAATCAACAACCAGTGAAGAACACTAAGTTTTGAACTATGGTGGTTCATGGCTGTTATTAGGTGATGTTTTGTGTTGTGTCTCTTGTTTTCTCTTGAGAGGGCTCATCTTCACCTATCCATTCCCTTCCTCTTCCTGCAATCCGTCTCTCCACAGGTCGTCTTATAAAACAGAAAAAGACTCTCTTTTCACAGGCAGGCTTTTATGGGACAAAACAACAAATTGCTACGCTTTATCAAAGAACAGGCAGGCGTGTGGACTGTCCACAGACCCAGCAGTTAATGAACCTCATCTGAGACAGATGACCTCAGGTAATTAACTTGAGCCAAACATCTCCATTCTAGCCACTGTTATTTAACGCACATTTTCTGTCTTTTGTCGTCAGCCTCTTTTATTGAGAATTTTACAAACGGTAGAACAATTAAGATTATTATTCAGTGCGTGTTGAAGTGTCCTCGCGAGGTTAATTAACAAACTCATTACTTTGACAGCAGATGTAAGAGACTGCTGAAGTTAAATGCCGTTAAATGTGAACATTACTCCAGCACTTCTAGACATTATAGACCAATTTCTGTGTTTGCAAACAGCAATGGCGTTTTTTCTGTGGGCGGAGCCTATCTAGTGGCAGAAAATGACAGTTTTAAAGTAGCACTCTATGGAAGCCATGAGTTTATATTTCAATTCTGATTTTTCTCGCAATTTCGAGATTATATCTCACAATTCTTATAAGAAAAATCAACTCGTCATTCTCTCTTTTCCCCTCGGCTCATAATTGTGAGTTTATATCCCACACTTCTGGCTTTTTTTCCTCAGAATTGACAAACTCACAATTGTTGAGTTAAATCGAGCTATGAAGTCAGAACTAAAAATATAAACTTGCATTTGCGAGAAAAAATGTCCCAATTGTGAGATAAAATAGGTAAATGTTATGTAAAATGTTATAGGTTTAAATAGTATTTCATGCTGTAACTGTAGGGCTAATACAATATGTCTACATACGTGTCTATTATGTAAACCTATTGTTTAAATCAAATTTATGCTTTAAAAGTAGGGTAATCATAGCAGGTTTCATCCATAGTCTGTCTGTTTAAACGTCTGCGTTTAGTTTCAAATGGCGTCTTTGATGACAGTATTCTATAAAAATGATTTGCATTCCGATTCTGACATCCAAAGGCACAACAATACATTTTTTCTCTTATTCCAAGGATTTTACCTGTTTCCCTCCACTTGTTACCAGTGTTTTTCTGACTTCTACCCAAAATTGGTCTATTAAGAAATTACAGTCCTAATCAAAATAATTAAATAATATGCTGATTTAATTAAATGAATTGCATGTATCAATACACACTGAGAAAACCCCCCAAAATGAACATAATTCCAAGATATTGTTGTGTCAGAAGAGTAAAAAGTGGGTTTAGATGTCAAAATATTTTTTATTTCCATATTTCATTGAACATAAGCCGATCAATGACCTATAGCCCACAGCAATGCATTTTGAAATTGAGTTTGTCAATCTGTCTGAGGCAGACTATTTTAAGCCATGTCAAAACCTTGAGTTTTCCGTTCCATTCTGATCGACTCGCTCAGTCTTTTATTGGCTGGCCAGAGGCTTCACTCTGCATTTTCTTTGGATTGCATGAACCTCTGCACACACTTGAGATTTAATACGACACAGAGCTCTAATGAAAGAGGCCTGTTCACACCACTGGAGTGCCAACATTAAACTGTAAAACTATTATAAAATACTACAGTGTGCATTAAAAATGAGCTCTATCTCGCCATTGCAACACTGCTGGGGAATGAGAGAGCGATAAAAAGAAATGAAATCAGTAAAGTACAAATGTACCTGCTGACATGTATAGAAGTATACACAATGTTATTATGAGTGGTGCAATTGCTCATTATAGTTATTGATTTGAACAAGCCCCCAACAGTATCAAAATCATTGTGCAGTTATTTTTCTCAGTTATTTTTGTCTCTTACTTTTTATCAGTATTATACTGATTTTCACCTGCTTAATGATAAAACAGGTCACAAAATCACCTTAGCAACCACCAAAAAATTCCCTATTCCAACGACACAGAACCATCCAAAACACCCTAGCAACCAGCTGAAAATGCCCTAAAACCCTTCCAGAACACTTTAGCAACCACATAACAACAAACAAGGAAGCGTCCAGAAAACACTTGCAACACCCTGGAGATCATCTGAAACAGCCCACAACACTCTAGCTACTACCTAGCACCCCAACAACCATACGGAACACCCTAGCAACCATCTAATAACGTCCTAACAACCACCCACAACACCCTAGCAACCACCTAAAAACCACCCTAGCAATAACCAAGTACCACCCAGAACACCCTTGCAACACCTAATAACACCCTAGAAACCAAACAGAACAACCTAGCAACCTTGCAGAACACCCTAGCAACCACCTAACAATAACAAACTAGCAACCACCCAGAATGCCATAGCAATGCTGCAGCAACTACTCAGAACCACCCAGAACACCCTAGCAACCACCTGACAACAACCTAGAAACCACCCTGAACAAGACCCTAGCAATTCCTTAGTAACCACACAGAACACCCAAGCAATCACCAAGAACCCCCATAACAAACTTGCAACTACCTAACACCCTAACAACCACCCAGAACACCCTAACAACACCTAGCAACCAACCAGAACACCCTAGCAATCACTAAGAACCACCCATTACAAACTAGCAATTACCTAATACCCTAACAACCTCCCAGAACACCCTACCGTTCAACTAGTAACCACCCAGAACTCCCTATCATCCATCTAGCAATGTCCTAGCAAACAGGCAGAACACCCTAGCAACACATAACAACCATCCAGAACCACCCAGAATGCCCTAGCAATCACCTTGAATCAACCATAACAATACCCTTGCAACCACCCAGAACACTCTAGCAACCTCGCAGAACACCCTAGCAACCACCTAACAATAACAACCTAGCAACCACCCAGAACACCCTACCATCTACCTAGCAACCATCCAGAACACCCTAGCAGTGCCCCAGCAACCATCAAGAACCACCTAGAACACCCTAACAATCACTTGCAACTACCTAACACCCTAACAACCACCCAAAACACCCTAACAACACCTAGCAACCAGACAGAACACCCTAGCAACCATCAAGAAGCACTCATAACAAACTAACAACACCCTAACAACCACCCAAAGCACCCTACTATTCACCTAACAAAATCCAAAACACCCCACCAATGCCCTAGCTACCACTCAAAACAACCAGTCTTGTTGTGTATATAGAACCCCTGCAGTGCTGGCACATTTCCACTCACCATGGCGATCTTGCAGACGTTCCGGCAGGCCAGGCCGCGGCCGGCCGCTCCCGCTGCTGGAGCGGATGCGTGTGTGTGTGTGAGTGCTGGTGGAGGGGCTCTGGGTGGAGACGAGTGTGTGTGTGGTGGCGTCAGCGGCAGGCCGAGTGCCAGCGGCAGCGGGTGAGAGAGGTGGACTGGAGGACACGGGGGCAGCCGGCGGAGACCATGAGACGGGACCACAGAGTCCACCGTCTGGAGAGGAGACTGGGGCTACAGAGACACAGATACAGATTCATGTCACACAGGCTTTCCATCACGTTTGACTGACAATGAATATTTCAATAAACATTAAACATGCAAGATGCACAAAGCAATAAAGCAGAGGAACACTTAAAGGAACTGTTTATGTAACAGTATACATTTCTGTCAACATTTATTCACCCTCATGTCACTTAAAACCTGTTTCACTCACTGTCTTTCGTAAAACACAAAATGAGATGTAAGGCAGAATGTTCAAGCTGCTCTACCATATAATGAATGTGAATGATGCTGTTAAACTTAAAACAAACAAACAAACAAAAAAACACCATAAATCATCAGATAGTCACACTTTGAGAAATTTTAGTATTTTAATTTAGCTTTTATTTTTATATTTTCAGTTTTCATTTTACTTTGAAAAATTTTGTAATTTAGTTATGTTTTTGTTATTTTCATTTGTTTTACAAGATTTCTGTTTAGCTTTAATTTATTTTTATTTTAGTTTTAGTTATTTTAGTACTTCAGTTCATTTAATTTCACTTATTTATGGAAGCCCGTTTCCGCCACTGAATAAAAAATAAAGGTAATTGTGACTTTCTCTCACAATCCTGACTTTTAATCTCGCAATTGCGAGTTTACATCTTGCAATTATGACATTTTTCTCAGAATTGCATCATATAAACCTGCAATTCTGCCTTTTTTTTCTCAGAATTGTGAGATATATAAACTGGCAATTCTGACTTTTTTCCCTCAGAATTGCGTGATATAAACTCAAAATTGCGAGTTATAAAGTCAGAATAGTGAGATATAAACTCGCAGTTGCGAGAAATAAAGTCAGAATACGAGAGTTTGTATCTTGCAATTCTGACTTTTTTTCTCAGAATTGTGTGATATAAACTCGCAGTTGCGAGTTATAAAGTCCAGTTCTGAGGAGAAAAAAAGACTGATATGTTCTCAGAATTGCGAGTTTATATTATCTATCTATCTATCTATCTATCTATATATATATATGCATTTGTAAGTCACTTTGGATAAAAGCGTCTGCTAAATAACTAAATGTAAATATCTCACAATTCTGACTTAATAACTCGCAATTGCGAGTTTATATCACACAATTCTGACTTCATTTCTTAGAACTGTGAATTTGTATCAGGCAATTCTGAAAACAAAAGTCTGAATTGTGGGATGTAAACTCGCAATTGCGAGAAAAATTTAGTATGAATTCAGTATGAAATTCGTCATTCAGTATGAAAAAGAGCAACTTGAACATTCTGCCTAATGTCTCCTTGTGTGTTCCACAGAAAAAGAGAAAGTCATACAGGTTTGGACCAACATGCAGCTGAGTAAATGACTCATTTTTGGCTGAGCTATCCTTTTAAATGATACAAATGAGTCTCACATGAGCACACACACACACACACACACACACACACACACATCAGAGCTGCTTTGACCTGCAGCCAGATGTGACAAGAACAAAAGGAGACAAGAGACAGAAACTGTGTGTATGTGTGTGTGTGTGTCTGTATAACCTCACCTTGCCTAACATCAAACAGACCTACATCCTCTATCCTGTTACCGTCACACATTATGAGGACCAGATACTGCTGCCGCTCTTAAAGGAACAGTTCACTAAAAAAAAACTACATTTACTCGCCTTTAAGTTGTTTCAAACCTGTATTTTCTTTGAAACAAAAAAAAAACAAAACATGAAGTGGAAACAAGATTTGAAGATCATCATTGAAAAACGACTTAAATTTCAGCCTGTTTCTAAAAGCTTTTGTAGAAACAGGCTGACATAGTAATATAGTACTTATTATACAATAATCTATTAGATAATACTTTTATGGTGTTTCTTTTTCATTTTTTTCACTGTTTTCATTATATGTTAAAGATCAGCTTGAACAGTTCCTCATAATATCTTTTTTTGTGTTCCACAGAAGAAAGAAGGTCATACAGGTTTGGAACAACATGAGGGTGAGAAAATAAATACAAAATTATTCAAAAGTTTGGGGTCAGTAAACCCTTTTTTAAAGATTTCACATGGCAAGGATGCATGAAATTGATCAAAAGTGACATTAAAGACATTTATAATACAAAAGACTGGTTTTATATAAATGCTGTTCTTTTAAACTTTATAGTCACCAAAGAATCCTGAAAACAAAATGTTTCCATAAAAATATGAAGCAAGACAAATTGTTTTCAACGTTGATAATAATGAAATGTTTCTTGAGCAGCAAATCAGCACATTAGAATGATTTCTGAAGGATCATGTGACACTGAAGACTCAAGTAATGATGCTGAAAACTCAGCTTTGCATCACAGGATTAAATTACATTTTAACATATATTCACATAGAAAACAGCTATTTTAAATTGTAATAATACCTCACAATTTTCCTGTTTTTCTGATCACATAAATTCAGCCTTGGTGAACATAAGAGACATTAAAAAAATTCTCCAAACTTTAGACCAGTCTCTCTCAGTCTCTCTCTCTCCCACAGTCTCTCGCAGCGCAGACTATCCGGTGCACCGCAGGGGTCAGTCATGGTACTTTGCACATCCTCTAATCACAGATCTGAACTGCTTTACTCAACAACAGCCCTGAGATCACAAATGCATCCACAATCCATCTGGCTGACAGGCGTCTCTACTGATTTTCCAACAATTTGTGAGAGCTCGTGTGATCTGACAGCTAAAGAGCAGGTTTCAAACGTGGAACGCTCTCTTTGTCTTTGCTATGCTTTTTATTAAACAAACCTTCGGAGCGTGAGATGGACAGCAACTGTCAGTCAGAACTGTAATAAAATAGTGAAGCGACACAAATGTGCATGCTAGTTTATGAACAAGTATGAAATATGCATATGTTTGTGTCTTAATGCATGTGTGTGTGTACATATGCACACACACACATGCATATGTTTGTGTCTTAATGCATGTGTGTGTGTGCATATGTACGCAATATGTAAATGAGTGATGACAAACACCTTATATATGCTGGCACTTTGTGGTAAAGCTGAAGTCTGACGTTGAGGAGATGTTCTGTACGTGGAGTGTGTTTGAGTCCCAGTGTGTGTGTGAGCAGATGAGAGTGTGTGAGCTGGACTGTTCAGTCTGTTGGGTCCCACAGACCTGCAGAAGAGCACAAATACAGAACACAATGTAGGATATCACAATAATGATGTGCATTATTCTAACTGTACCAACATCCCAGCTAACAGAACACGTCACACAACATTCTTGCAAGGTTCTCTCAAGGTTATGAACATTCACAGTAACATCTTCCAGTAACTTTATCTGGTCTTTAATAATCTTCTCAAAATGCTTAATAATGTTCTGAAACCTTGTAGTTGGACATTCGTCTAGCATTTTATAAATGTTACTTCTTGTTCCAGAATGTTCAGAGAACATTCAAAAGTAACATTCTAATAATTTTTGCAACATTATAAAATGGAATGTTCCAGTCATATAACCAAGAAAAAGGGTCAAATAATGTTTACTTAACATAATGGGAATGTTAGCTAAACGTACTCAGAACATATTTTTGTTAGCTGGGATAAAGTTGTGCTGACTGCAAAAATAGCCTGTTCAAAAATTTGCATGGATATGGCATCACAATCATGTGCAAATTAACCCACCTTTACATGCATATATAAAAACGCCTACTAACATAAATTGAACAATAGTTAACGTTTTACTTCAGTAATTATTTTAATTTTTGAAACTACCAGTTATCATTTGTTCTTATTTAGAAAGAATAATTATGTAAATATTTTCTCCAGTACCTTTGGCAAAGCTGTAAGAAAGAAAATACAGTACATAAGACATATAGATATATATTTATATTATAATAAATATATTGCTGTTATATATTATTATATAAGTATTATATGTTTAATTTATATATATATATATATATATATATATATATATATATATATTTAAAAGAAATAGGAGAATAAGGTATATTCTCTAATAACAAGTTCTCTTTTACAGTTTTGCTTCTCAAGTAAACTGATCTCATTTTAAGCAGATTTAGATGTTCTTTACTAGAAAACTAGACAAAAACACTGATTAAAAACATGATTAATTTGCAGCATAATGAGAATTAGGGGGATGATAACATGCTTAATTATCATCATGCTTAATCATAGTCACAATGCCAAAAAATATTAAGGGTCCTAAAAAAGGTTTAATTTTCTTTAATTTAAAACATTAGATATCAACATATTAACGCATTTTCAGAATTTAAGAACTTGCCCTGCCTTGATTAACATTATGAACTATGGCAACACACAGAGGTCAGTCAATCACAACGCAACTCATTTACATGTAGAATTCTCAATGACACTGTAACAAAACAGTCTGTTTAATTCTAAGGGTCAGATAAGGAGCAAAATGGTCATGAACCTTCAAACTGATTGTTTATTTCAGCTGTGCAGGTTTAGTACCTCAGTTTTTCGATGGTGTTTTTCTTATTGCTGAAGAACAGACTGAGCAGAGTTTTCCTCTTAATGCACACGATTATTCCAACACACAGCAAACACAGAAACGCCACCAGGATGCCCACCGTCACACTGCTGCTGTCTGCATGTACACACACACACACACACACACACATTTGTAAACTGAGCAGATACTGTCATTGAAGAACAGTATAATAATCACTGATATACATTTAATACCTGTTGGTCTCATCGGGCCGCTGTCCATACTGCCTCCAAATCCAGCTTTATCACAGAACGGAGGAGCCCACAGTGACTCACAGTGACAGTTCTTATTGTTATTACAAACCTGCATGAGACACACACACACACACACACACACACACACACACACACACACACACACACGAACACACCATTGACATCAGACCCCATCACATGATTGCATTAATACTCACCCAGCTAACAGGGAACATTCTCACAACTTTCAATAACATTTTATAGTTACAAAAATGTTAGGACAAAATGTTCTTAAAGTAATGCATTCTTATAACTTCATTAATATTTCATATATGTTTTCATAATGTTGAGAGAAAATGTCCTTAGAACATTCTCAAAATGTTCTTATGGTGTTATTTGTACTTGACAAACATTCTAAGAAACATTTTTTGTAACCTTTAAATAATGTTATAACAACAAGAAAATTGGACATTTTAACATTCTTAGAATATTAAAAATAAACGCTCAAATAACATATTTTGGGTGAAAATAATGTTAGTAAAATTTTGTAAGAAACATTTCTGTAACTTTTAAAAAAACAATTACAACAAGAAAACTGGACAGTTTAACATTCTTAAAAATCTAATTTAAATAATGTTATATTGAACATATGAAAATAAAAGTTAGTAGAACACTATGACAGATAGATAGATAGATAGATATATAGATAGATAGATAGATAGATAGATGTGAAAGCAACTTTTTTATGCAGTTTTGCTTTTTAAAAATACTTATTAAAAACATGATTAATTTGCAGTATAATGAGAACTGGGAGCATAAATGTGCTTAATTATCATGGAAATAATTAAAGTCATAATGCAAAAACTATTAATGGTCCTAAAACAGGTTTAGTTTTCTTCAATTTAAAAAAAGTAATTTTTTCTTTAGATTTTTTTATATGAATTATGACCTGGACATTATCTTGTGATTCACCTCCCTAGTAAACCCTCAATTTAATTGTTAAATGGAAATAAAATGTTTTCACTTTACAAATGCAAACATAACAGAACATAGGTAGGAAATTATTCAGTATCCAACTTTGCCATGCATGTCTTTATGGTCTCTCTCTCTGTGTGTGTGTGTGAGTGTGTGTGTGTGTGTGTGTGTGTACTGGTTTTGGTGGTTTACGGGGACAAAATTTGTTTAATGACATGGGTATGACAGAGGTATTACAATTTGAAGGTGGTTTATGAGGACATTGCCTATGTCCCCGTAATTCAAAAGGCTTAAAAAACATACTAAATGGTGTTTTTTTGAAAATCTAAAAATGCAGAAAGTTTCCTGTAAGGGGTAGGTTTAGGTGTAGGGTTGGTGTAGGGCAATAGCCCATACAGTTTGTACGGTATAAAAACCATTACATCTATGGAGAGTCCCCGTAAACCACAAAAACAAACGTGTGTGTGTGTGTGTGTGTGTGTGTGTTTGTTGAGCACTCGTCATGTCCTGCATGCTGTAAGTCTGTAAGTGCACCTCCTCAACATCTACCAAAACACTCAAACACTTCCTCTTTCCTCCATTTGGCAGCATTTGTTTCTGGTTCTTCTCTCTTGGCACTGATGAGCCGCAGATGTTGGACTCAGAGGAACATCTTGATCTAATCTGGAGATTCATGAGCCCATTCATGGACTTCCACTATCTGTTTCTCACTATCTGCACAAACCTGTAACCAATCCCATCTGTTCATCATGAAGACTGCGTTCATTGCGAGATCCTTCATAATACTGGAGCTAAAACACATTCACTCTGTCAGGTTTTACCCCTCAGTATTTACACAGATCTCATCTGGACTCATTTTTACTGTAATCTATACATGCTTTGCTTAATTAAATGAACATTTTAAAAAGCAGGAACTCTTACAGACAATGTAAACGTGTAAATCACCAAATAACCATGTTGAACTTTGAAACCAGGTTGAAACCATCATGAACTTTGTCACCTGCCAGCATGAATTCATAAAACTTACATTTCAGATCAGCCTGAATTGCATTTGCATTTTGAATAATTTGTATTAAATATATGTGTAAGTCTTACATGAGAGAGAATGACTTAAAATCAAGGTCCTCAGTGGCTTTTAGTTGCATGCAAATCAAAGCAGAATTACTATAATTATGTGCAGCATAACAAAATCTATTTCTTGAAATCATATTGTGAATAAGCAAGACATTTCCTATTCTCTGAGTATTTGCATTCATTCAAAATTCATAACAACAGCAACAAAAAGGAATTACTATAATTTGGTGTTTCTAACTTGTAAAAATCATATTCACATTATAGTCAAACACATAATTACGAGCTGGAAACTCAAATTTTCATTAAAGCTCTGACTTTGAGTCATGTGAAAACAACCAAAATATCAGAATGCCTAAAAACAAGTCCTGTTTTATGCAGTTTTGCTTTCCAAGCAAATTTATCTTGTTTTAAAGACATTTAGACATGCTTTACGGGAAAACAAGACAAAACACTGATTAAAATCATGATTAATTAGTGGTAATGAGAATTGGGAGCCAAAATGTGCCTAATTATCATACAATTTCCATTAAGCAATTAAATTGAGGATTTACTAGTGAGGTGCATCTCAAGATAACACAAACAGATTATATTTCATCCCAATATCTCAGAAAAAAATATATTAATTTTCATTAGATTTGATTTTTAAAATAATAAAAAGTAAGGAGTTATTATTATATAAATTTTCTTTATGTTTTTTTAATAATTAAAATAATTTCTTTACATTTTAGGATAAATTATGACCTGGACATGTTTTGTTGAGTAAACTCTCAATTTAAAATACTTTTTTTTTTTTGTTATTATGAAAACATAATATAGAAATAGGTCGGAAATTATTCAGTATCCAATTTATTAAAGGGGTTACACTACTGTAAAATTAACATCATGATTTTCTGTAAAGCTGCTTTAAAACAATGTGTACGCTAGTACGTGCGAATTTGACTTGAATTAATCATGTAGTCATGCACTTTGCCATCATTATTAAAAGAAATCAGACTAAGCCCAGTTTGGCATTATGAGTGTAGCCATAGAAATGTATAATTTATGAGACTGAGGACATGAAGACGAGCTGTCATCATGTAATTATGGAAATCCTGACATGAGCATCACATTAGATTCAGATTCCTCATCTTATCAAGAACATTTCTACACTGTATGGGCTTCTGGAGTTAAAACTGTATGTAGGTCTATGGAAATGAAACTGTCCCATTATGTGTTCAGATGGATTTCTGGGCTGCTTAAAGTCAACATGAAATGCTGTTCGCCATTTCTGAGTGAGAAACATATATACTCACCCCATGTCCGCTGCACTTGGCCGAACAGTCGTGAACCCCGAGCACACTGATGTTCTGACACTGTCTGTTTATACACATCTACAGACACAGACAGAGTTTATTTAGTTCTGTCAGTCAGTGATGATTGACAGCTCAACTCCACCCAAACATACTGACATGGGTGGGAAAGTGTCTCATACTGTGTATGTGTCACACGCAATTCAGTTGCTGCTTTATAACTTCATTTTATTAATACTATGATGTCAGGGTAATTTCCAACAAGCTTGACTTCATTCATGACTCAATTTTGACTAAACACACAGTTATTGCATTTTGCCTTTGCATGGCACCAACGACATCTATTGATTTTGATATAGAAATGAATTCTAATGATATCAGATCAGGGTCAGAAATATGGATCGAGGCATCGTGCAAACAGTGTAAACTCCATGAGATTTGTGACATTTGACATGCTTCATAATACACTATTCCAAGCATATCAGGAAAATAATGCTGAGTTGTATATATATAAATATGAGTTTAGAAAATCTATAATGAGCCTAATTTACATAGAAATGTGATGTTTGGCACAATTTCAGCACATTTAACTAGAAGTAGTTAGTAAATAATATGCCAGTTTTTGATCTAAAACAAACTGCCCATGAGTGTATATATACAATAGATTCATTTATTTATTTATTTAAAATGTATGAAAAAATCCTAAAGTAAAAATGCCTCTGAAAATCAATCCTATAGGGAGCAAATCTATAATATTCAAATAAATATTTGTAATAATTATTAGAAAAACAAAAGCAAACCTAAAGCTATCCATTAAAATAATAATATTCATAATAATAATAATATTCTTTATTTATTAATCATTTTTACCTTTGAGAACATCCCAAAGGAAGACTTAAGTGACTATATAGTTAACAAAAAAAGCAGCAATTAAATATTTTCCACACATAAGCTCTAGTTTCATTCAGAATACCCTAGAAACCACATAGCAACACAATTTAACCCATTCTGCAGTCCTGATGTTGTTGATCTACATGAACGTAATCTAAGCTTGAGTTACATTAAACAAGCGATGGTCATCTTCTCTTTATTTACTCTCTTTACCATGTTTTCTCCACACTTGGTGCCGGTGAGCACGAGGCCCGGATCTGGCATGTCGTCTCCCAGGTAAACATGAGTCCCGCGGCAGAGGATACGCCCTCCTTCCTGGAGCGGGATGTTGGTTTCAATTGAGACGGCATTGGTGCCAATCACTGGCCGATTGGCTCCGCCCTGACACTGGATCTTCCCACATTTAGCATCTCTGGAAAACAAGAGGAACAAACAATTTAAAAGGCAGAATTTTAAAAAGTTAATGTTTTGAGATAAAAAAAAAAAAAAGTCTATTTGATAAACTGATTAATTAATTTTAATTAAAAATATTACATATATTACAAGATAATATAAAAAGTTATTATATAATATATATTTTTGCATTTTTTCGCTGTTTTTATT
>JAFVLL020006534.1:99429-121307 GCA_021397915.2 Tor tambroides
ATTTTTTAATGACTATTTTATTTCCTTTTATGTAAAGCACTTTGAATTACCACTGTGTATGAAATGTGCTATATAAATAAACTTGCCTTGCCTATATATTTTTTTTTTTACAGTGAAGTTCATTATATTACCATTAGGCCTATGTTTGCCAAGCAACTTAAAAACCTAGCATTTCATTTGAAATGTGTGTTCATGTGTACATGTTTATCTCGAATAGTTGATTTTGCTGCATTTAGCAGGTTATTTTGGTGTGACTGCGTATCTGATGGAGGATACTCACTGTAAGTACTCAGCAGGCTCTCAAACTGGGCCACCAGCCCGACGGCATGCAGCTGTCTGAGAAAGCCCTTATCCTCCAAACCTGCATATAATCGCATGACAAATCCACATGCCAGCGCAGCCAGCTGCAGATACACAACACGTATATCTTCACAAACGCCTTGTCACAATAAAATGTGAAACATAAACAACTTGAGGAATTATGACAAGGTTGTCTGTGTCTCCAATGAGGAGTGTGTGGTCACTCACTGCCTGGCTGAAGACAGTGTCCCGTCTCTGCTGCAGCTGCAGGCCCTGGGCCGTGCTGCACGCCGCTTCCTGGAGCAGGACGAAACTCACAGAGCGCCTGGCTCTCTCCGCCACTTCTGTCACACACTCCTTCAATGACTGAACCAGGATGCCCAGCTGATCCCGCCAAACTGCAGCTGTCCCTGGAGGATCTGGTGGAAAATATGACAGCTGTGACACAGACTTCCAGTAATGTGTTTCACCAGATCATTTAGAGAGAACTAGCACACAGATGGTCAGTATTAACGAAAACGAAACTGGATATTTGAGATTGCAAAATAGCTATTAAGCTATAGATTTGATTTGCTTGTGGAAATCATGCCAAACAGGTGAACTCATTTACTCACTAGTCGCTTTAGCAGCCTAAATGTGTTTATTCACACACTTACAAACTATTCTACCTCAAACTTTCAGGGAAAGTTTGTAAATAAAGACTGAAAGCGTTGTTGAAGCTTAATATTCAAGGTTTATACTTCTGGCGATTGTATTTAGGCTTTAAAATTGATAAAAGTTCAGTTCAAAGCTGTAAATATCGTAAACCTGTTGGCCACAGTACATATTTCTTGCAATAGCTCAAAAGCACATGGAAAAATCCTGTTGGATATTGGAAGCAGGCTGAGGCAAACTTCAGGATTAGCCTACAAAATTACATAATCACTTGGATAGAGAAACGGCAAGTTGTAACATGAAAGTTCACTAATATAAATGTGAAATAATATGCACTTATGAAGAGCAGGAATGTGTGTTAAGTAAATAGGGTCCATTTGGATGTAGGCTTTAAAATCAGACCAGAATTATGCAAAACTGACCACAATCGGATCATAACTTCAGCACTGTAAAATGATTTGCTGTCAGTGAAACTGAATTTAATGCAGAAGTAATTTCTTTATTCTTGGTGCACTTTTGTTCATGTTTTTTTGAGGACGATGGCATGTCACAACCGGTCCATGTTGACATTTGTCTAATCTGACTCACTCGCTCCAAGTGACAGATGAAACAAACAAACAAAAAAAACATGAGAATTATTTCCAATTCATTTTAATGAGAGATAATAAGCCTGTTTATTTATGCATGCATGACTACATGGTTAGTTGCATTATATTATTTGCATTTAGCACTGTTAATAAAGTGCACATTTAATAATTACACAATTAAATGCACAGTTAATAAAGTTTCATAATCTACTATTACAATAATGGCATAGTCTGTTTATGAAGGAATTAAAAACTATACAGCTCTCTCGGACATGTATAAAGCAGCCCATATGCTGGTAAGATTACAATGCAATTACAGTGCTCCCAGAAGAAAGAGGATCAAGCTTTAGAATAAGCTGTGTTTAATGCTGGAGGCACGCACGGGTCTGTTTGTTATCTAAATTACAGAATAATATGTCTACAACTCTTATCAAAGTTCCCAAAGCCAGGAGACAGAATTTGACCAAAGTTAGCAGATATGATCTTTGGGGCACTGGAGACTAAGTCCTGGCTTCCTTGTCTAAACATGGTCTGGAATATATGAACATCAATGTTTTTGCTCCATCGACGAAAATAGCTCCAAATAAAACCACAAGCTAGTAGAGTCTCTAAGCTAGTAGTGGTGTTTCATTAATGATCAGTGTTTTTGAAGAGACCTTTTGAATGAATGATTCAATGACTCACTCGTAAAGACAGTCATACGCTTTGTTTTTGAATGAATAAATGTTTTTATGCAAACTGGTTGAACAAATGATTCAATGACTCACTCGCAAAGACAGTCCCATGCTTTGTTCTTGAGCGAATTAATGTTTTTGAATGAACTGGCTGGAGAAACGATTCAATGACTCACTTGTAATGACAGTCACGTGCTTTGTTCCTGACTGAATCAGCTGAACGAACAATTCTTCCCCTTTTAAAAACAGTCACTTAATTTGTTACTGAATGAATGAATGTTTGTGAATGAATCGGTTGAACAAATGACACAATGACTCACTCATAACAGCAGCCACTTGTTTCATTCCTGGCTGAATCAGTGCTTTTGAACGAATAGCTTGAATGACAAATTCAATGAATCACTCTTAAAGTCCAAAATACATTTTTTTTTAAAAAACAAATTGGTTGAAAAATGATGACACTTGCTTTATTTCTGACCGAATCAAAGGTTTTGGAAGGATCAGTTGAACGAATGATATACATATAAATCACTGACTCTCTCATAAAGACAGTCACTTAATTTGTTGCTGAATGAATTAATGTTTGTGAACAAACCAGCTGAACAAATAATTCAATAATTCACTCACAAAAGCAGCCGATTCATAATTCATTCCTGATGTTTAAACGAACCAGTTGAATGAATACTTTAATGATCACAGAAAATATAATTCATACTTTATTTATTTATATAAATGTATATTGTATGTATAATTTTAATAATCACTGTAAAAACATGTTAACATGTTCAGGCACCTGCCATTTTCCTCATAAAATGGATTCTGAACGTCAAACACAGCTGCCCTGTTGAAATTTCACATGCACTAGCTTGTTATTGATGCAATTTGTCATTCAGCTCTGTGAATTGCAATAAAACATTTGTTGTTATAGAAAAAAAAAAGAAAAAAAGTGCATGAGAAAAGCACTTAAATCTTTAATCTATGGGCTGGATCTGCCTTGTTCCTTTCATGTGCATCTGTTTTGCAATAAGCTCTGCGTTTGAATTTGTTTTGCATTAGTCATCAGATTTTTGGCAGTATCATCCTGGTTTGCATTGAGTGACTTTTTTTCAATGACCTCATTTCACGAAAACATTCATTTAAAGAGTCACGTTCACTAGGTTGGTTCCCACCCAGGGTGTATTCACACCGATGATCGGAATAGCTGTCTTCATTAAATTCCTTATTTTTTTATGGGCATGACACGCGTCATCAACCTAAAACCGGTCCGACATCATTCCATCATGCTTTTGAATTTACACAGTATTTAAACAGACACAATAATGTTTTACACAGTACACTGCATATAATGTCGACATTGTCGCACAAAATGTAAATACTGCTGACAATGATCTTGCGATGATGCAATCTCGTGTGAGGAGAAAACATTAGCACACCTTTGCATTCTTGTTAACCAACGATTCAGTGCTTTTGCTACACTGAAACTATGAAACTGCTACAATGAAAATATGTTAAAGCACACAATATTTCTGAAATCAGTGATAAAGAATCAATAATCAGTTGCTTTAACATGACCTGAAGGCTTAATCTGTTTGCTATGAATTCCAACTTCTATGTAAAATTTGATATTTAAAATGGTGAATTTGGAGAATTGTCAGAAATGAAGTTTAATATGAGCTCAGCATAAAAAAGCGTCATTTCCCTTCAGTAAATTCATTATATTGTGGATTACAACAGGCAGTAGTTTCAGATAATGGCCAAGTGGTGGCAGCATTGGCTGCATTAAAAACTCTTGCGCTGCTTGTCATCGGCTGCAGTTTTTTCACTTTAATAGCACTGAGTGTCAGAAGTTTCCTTGAACTATTCCTGTCTGACAGAAGATCTGTGGATGGTGCTAATATTCATCTCTCAAATGACAGATCTGACAGGTGCTAAAAAAAATGGCGTGGGTTGTTATTAAAGCGTGGGAAAAAAGTACAACCAGTGAAAAGTGTAGTGAAAAATTCTCACAGAGAACGTCTTGAGTGAAGCGAAAAATTGCCATTAGAAGCTGTTAGAAGGATGCATAAAGTTGGCAGCACGTGTGAAATTTTATTATTAAAATTATGAGGAAAAAATGACGATATATCGTCACATTTTTGTACACTTTTCTCTACTTAAGACTTTTTTTTATACCAAAATTCTGTAAAACTTGAAGCCTTATAAAGGTATTCAAAATGTACACTGTAATGCAATATATATATTCATAAATAATTCTAACCAATATAGAATGCATTTTTAGATTCCTTGTTACATCTGAAACAGATCATTTGTCGTGTTTTAATGCATTTATTTATATTTTTTGATGAATATAAACTTATTAAATTGTATTATAACTCTGGTTATAATTATTAATGGGATCAAACAATACATTGTATGGTGCATTACAAGGCATAATTCATGCATTAAAATACTTTTAATAATGCATTATATATAAAGGCTTCAAGTAAAGTGTTCCGAAATTCAAATCCTCATAATGCGGAGCGTTAAGTGTAACATAATGTTTCATTTTCATAATTAATCCATAGAAACGCCATAATTAATTCAGTCAAAAGCATGACAATGAAATAATGCTAATGACACTTGTTTTTCCATTTTTCACAGTCTATGCTTCACCATAAAAGGAAATGAAATCACCTTTAGGCAGTTAATTGATCATTCAAGCAGCCGTTTGGCATATTTGATGTATTATTTTGGCATTTCAGTATTTGCTGGTTCATTGAGTTGTGATTGATCACTTGAGTTTAGTTTGTCGTACCGGGAGTGTGTGAGGTGATGACGTCTGCCAGCGTGTGGCTGGGCGCTGATTCCTGGTTGTTGTTGTCTTGCTCCTGTAGTTTATCCACCAGGGCGATGACGCGGTTCAAACTCTTCGCCACACTGGCCCAGACCCTGTCCTAGAAGAGCCAAAGCAAACGTTAATGGACTGACAGAAACCTGACACGTAAATATGAGTTTATGGGCTAACTGAACACAGCTGTGATCAGCAATGAGTGACTTTTGCATTCCGTGAAAACATGGAACAATAATTTAGGAGATTTCAACTTGTTTGATGTGCCAATCACTCCCAAAACTTGTGTAGAAAGCAGGCCCAGACTTTTTGCTTACAAATGAAGCATAATATAAAGATATATAGATGGAAATAAATATACATAAAATTGCAGAAAAATGTAACTTTTATTAAATTAAAATGATTAAAATGTTATATTTATATTTAATATATATAATTATATAAAAATATTTACATTTAATAGCATTGGTTTTGATTTTGTGTTGTAGACATATTCACAATATATGTGTTTTATATAGTATATATTTTATCCACATGGAAAATGCTATAGGGTCATTCCGTGTCAACTCAACCAGAGGTCCCCGGCTCAAATTTTTGATTTTGCTAATGTTTTTTCTGAAGAAAGATAGACATGTATAGTGATGAAAGCCAAAATATTAAATGTCATGGATGAATATTTACTGAGTAATCCAATATTTTGTAGAGGGGGGTCAAAATGGCAGTTTTCACCTGAGATTCAGAGTCAAATTACAGGGGGGTAAACATGACTTCAGAAAGATGGCATCATCATAATGTTAATTTTACACAGAGACTGGTAGGCCTGTTAGTAAAATCTGCTGACTTTAGCAATCTTTGTTGCATTATGTGCCAATAGTGACCATTCAAAAATGGGGAAACAGCACTTTTCAATTTTTTTCTCCAAAGTTTGCATGCCTGTAACTCAAGAAGTATTAAAAATATCTTAATGCCCCTTTAGACGTTGGGTCTCAACAAACTTTGCTTTTGGCATCTTTATTTTTCAGGCCCTATATGGTTCGGTTCCAAAGATATTGGAATTTTAATATGGCTCCAGGAGTAAATCGTTAAAATGTACACATTTTCAGTGTTCAAAAACCAAATGTGGGTCAGTTTGCAAAAATATGATACAGTACTTCTTTTCTTTTAAAGAGGAATGTCTCTAGAACAAATAATGTTGAAACTAGAGATGTATCTTGTTTCCTTCTGTCAGTACAACTGCATTGAACATACCTGTCATAGTGCCATAAATATTCTTTTTCCAAAGTTTGCGTTCCTATAACTCAAGAAATATTAAAGATATTGCAATATGATTTTAGAATCTAGCTGTTAATAAACTTTTCTTTTGGAATCTTAAATTTTAAGGCCCTACATCGTTGGGACCTACATCCATGACATTTAATATTTTGGATTTCATCACTATACATGTTTATCTTTCTTCAGAAAAAATATTAGCCAAATCAAAAAATTTGAGCCGGGGAAGTTTCTGAAATTTGGTTGATTTGACACGGAATGACCCTATAGAGAAATAAATGTATAAAAATACAAACTCAAACACACACACACATACATATGTAAAAATTAAACAGATTAGCTTTGAAATGTTATTTGATTTATTTTAAGGATCATATAGATGTAGTTTCTGTAGACTTTCCACAAGTTTCTTCAACAACTTAAAGATGATATGTTTCCGTCCGCCTGTTTTTGGCTTCTGGGGCCTTATTATTATCTTATCTTAAAACTTAAATTAAGATCTAGACAAGTTCAACAGAATGTATATAGTTCCTAATTGAAATTCGGCATGTTTACGAAGTCAGGATGTTTCTGTAATATGGCTCCTGATCTCATTAAAACCACTGCAGAAGTTGCACACACACACACACACACACACACACACAAGCATACCACAAACCACAACCGCTCCAACTGTCACATACAGTTCAACTTCAGCTCAGGTTTAATATGCTGCTGTTGTTGGTTACCACAAAAAAAAAAAAAAAAAAAAAAAAAAATTTACTCAGAAATATTATCTAGGGCACCAAAAGATAAGACGGCCTCCCCATGCCTTACATTGAAAGCCAAAGCAGGAGGAAAACAAACGAGCATGTTTGAGACTTTAAAAGTGAAATATCCTCGAAAGAGAGTGTGTGTATGCTCTTTCTATTTTATTGAACCTTTTTATGGAGAGAGAGACAATAAAATGACTTCTCATAATATTTAATTAAGCACTTACCGGTTACTCCTATGACATTTATGCAAATTGACACAAAAGCAGCACTTCTATTGGCCGACAGAGTTAAAAAACGATATGAACATAAAACATCCTGACAGGAAAAATGACAACATACTTCTGCTACGAATATTGGGAAAATTCATCATCTTAATGTAGAGCAAATGTAGGCATGGCTTCTCCTTCCCTCCTGTGAGTGGTGCTCAAGGGCGCGCAAGTTATTTTGCCATTGATTAGAGATGCTCGTCTTATCTTGGCCTCTAATCCTCTCCTGTTAGCCACGGTTGTGACACACACACACACACACACACACACACTTGAAGGCAATTACAGGAGGCAGACACCACAGCTTCACATTCTTCACGTTTCACAGCACCATTGACTAAACAAACACACTCTATATATGTGATTTGAGTACATGGTCAACCTTTCAGTTTGTGTGCTAAAGCTTTCCACTATCAGATGCTAACAGCGGTTGCCACGTGTACTGATGTCACTGGCTCAGTTGCTAACCTGATCTCTGTCTGGCCTCTGGTCCTGTGGCATGACTCAACCTCTCAAGATCCTATCAAATATGTCTGAGCTTAAGCACTGTCAGACTCTCTGAAGAGCTGCAGACACAAGCAGCGCATGTGTATGGGTCCATTCACTCAGAACTCGTCTTTGTGTCTAAAAATGTGAGACGCAGCGCTCAGGAATGTTTTTTTTTTTTTTTTTAAAAAGCGCAGAGCAGATACATGCAAACTTGCTACTGTACACAAAAACTTGCAACGCTTACTCCGCCTCCAGGGTCTTCTGATTGGTCCATTGTTTTGGAACTGACACTGATGCATGTAAAACTTGAAGTTCTTTTAACTTGACACGGCTTCTTAAAAACATGATGCTTGTGTGAGACGCTCCAAAAGATGCAAGAGCAATGGTCATATGTGTCTGCCTACCACATGTTTACAAATAAAAGCAATGGAAAAGTAGCGCATTGGAATGGAAAAACGCGTTCTGTGTGAACAGCCCATTTCCGTCACTGAATAAAAAATTAAAAAAGTAAGTGTGACTTTTGACCTCAGAATTCTGACTTTTTTTTTTTCAATTGCAAGTTTATATCTTCATATATCTTCTTGTATCTTCATAACAAGCATTTGTAAGTTTATATCTCACAACTTTGAGAAAACAAGAATTGAAAGATATAAACTCACAATTGTGAGAAAAGTCAGAATTGTCAGACAAAAAGTCAAGAATTATGAGACATAAACTTGCAATTGTGAGAAAAAAATTATTTATAGTTTATATCTTGCAATTTTCACTTTATTTCTCACAATTGTGTTTATATCCTGCATTTCTAAGAAAGGCAGTCAAGATAGAAGATATCAGAATTGTGACATATAAACATCTTGCAATTCTGAATTATTTCTCGCAATTGTGTTTATATCCTGCAATTCTGACTTTATAACTCACAGTTGTGAGTTTATATCTCACAATTCTGAGAAAAGTCAGAATTGCAAGGAAAAAAGTCAGAATTGTGGGATATAAACTCGCAATTGTGAGAAAAAAGTCAGAACTGCAAGTTTTTAACCTGCAATTCTGACTTTCAGAGAGAAAGACTAAAGGCTGGAATACAGTACATGACTTTTGCCTGGAGAAGTTGACGCTAGTTGCCGAAAATCAGAGCCAGTCTGCAGATTTGAGTTGACAGATTTCATAGAAAATGAAACAGACTTCAGACTATACTTACATCCAGTAGGAGGATATCAAACATGTTTTGATATTTTGAGCTGATTTTAGAACGAATATTATTTTCATTTGCCACGCATCTCAGATTTTAAGGTTATAACTGAATCTGCTGAATTTTTATTTTATTTTATTATAGTTATTTTCAAAGCTCTCAATGTACTCTCATTATAAATATGCTCAAAACTAACCAAAATTAAAAATAATTTGCTTATAATCTCTGCGGATGAGTGATTTGGTGTTGTTTCCAAACAAAAGGAAATATAGATGGATATTGGCATTGACCATCAGTTTTGCATTACAAGTAACGCGAGATTAGATTACATTTTTCAAGTAACTAGTAAAGTAACATTACTTTTAAAGTACGAAATATCGTTTTCAAATAAGTAACACTACCTTAGTAAAAAAATAATATATTAAAAATACATTTATTTCATACTAAGTATAGCTCAAATCTATTAATATATTTACTGACATATAGCTCGAGCCTTACTGATATTAAAAAATATAATTTAACTTTATTTGTAGTACTTCTTGTGCACAATGCACATTTCTTAATATTAAGCCTAAAATGTGTTTTAATGTCACTAGGATTGTATGATGTATGAATAATATCGGTCTTTAAATGCAAGATATTTAAAGTGTACCTGAAGTATACTTGCAATAGTTTCACTTTAGCACAATCAAATATACTTCAATATATCTTTAGTTGGACTTCATCACTACTGTTGCACAATTAAAGTGCATTAAGCACAAATTAATGCAAATTAGTTGTTCCAGTTTAGCAGACTTTAAGTATACAAGTTTAGTATACTAAAAGTACAACTGCAGGGCATTTTAATTAAGTGCATAAATATGTAAATGTATTTGTAGCATACTTAGCATGAAATTTCAAATATATTTCAGTATATTTATTTTTCACTAGGGAAGTCCCATTTCTTCACTGACAGCTCTCCAGTCCCTGTGTTGAGAGAAATCGTGAGTGAGGTGCAGAGGCACTTTCTTCAGCCTGAGGCTTTTTAATTTCACTTTTGGTGTGAAAGGGCACTTAAAATTGCCAAAAATATAACTTTTTTTTTTTTTTTCGGTTATTAAAAAAATAATAAAGAAAGCCCAGCCTAGGTGACAAAAAAGTAGCGTAATGCATTACTTTCCATAAAGTAATGCAATCAGTTATTGTTTGTATAGAGTAATGCATTATTTTTTAAAAGTAACATCCCCCAACTTTTCTGTTGGCTATCCACCAAAATGAGTTGAAAAATATTGGATATCAGGAAATAATCCACTATGGTGCATCCCTACTCCTAATCCATGAAGTGAAAGCACTTGCCCATTCCTCCTCGTCGTACTCTTTGTGGTGCGGGATGGAGTCCGAGCGGACGGGAGACGCTCCTCTTTCTCCGGGAGGCATCTGACAGCCCTCCACGTTGTTGCAGACGCTGTGTGGCTCGTCTGCGGCACTGGGCTTGGGCTTGGGCGTGGCAGGGCTGGACGGAGCGGAGCTCTGACTCTTGCTGACGTATCCGGGCCGAGCGGCGTGCAGCGCCAGGAGAGCGCTCTTCACCAGCTCATCCTTCAGAGCGTGAACAAACTGCTCCGTCTGCAGAGAAGAGAAGAGAAGAGAAGAGCGCGTTTGATAAGCCAGCGTTTAATAACCAACATTTCATTAAAGTACAGCGCAGCATAAGAGCGTGTGACGAAGATTAAAGGGACGGGACCAGACGCGCTTCAGAAAACTAATAAGCAGACAAGAGCAAACAGCGATGGCACTGTCGATAGAAACGCAGAAGAAAGAGCGAGAAGAATTAGAGAGACACAAAAAACACGCCAGATCTTCTGAAACAACAATAACACACAAGTCAATTAATCTTTAGAGTCGTGCGAATATTGAAAAGATTGCAAGAGAAACAGAAAGGGCAGGATGACTTGTACATATGTATATTTTTGTATGTTTGGAGAATCTCGCAAAGTAGGCCACGTCCAAATGTCTGATTTCATAGTGAAAATCTCATCAGGAGACTCAAGAAAATATCACAAACAAACTTGATATGAAAAATGACTTTTTAATGTCAAATTTATTTATGAACGAAATCAAGATGAGACTAATAAGAGTAAACATCTTAGCAATATTTGTGACTGAATTTAATTATCAAAGCTTAATAAATATAAGCAAAATATAAAAGCAAAGACTGTATTTTAAATTGTATTTTATAATTAATATGTAATTATACTATTTAAATTATATACATTTATAACTTTATATAATTTTAATTTTATAATTATAATTATTATATTATAATATATTTTCTATAATAATAATAATAATAATAATAATAATAATTATTATTATTATTATTATTTTATGACAAAGTTTAGTTTATAATTATTGATTTATTAGAATTTTATTTTATAATTAGGCATGCAGCTTTAATAAATTCATATGTGACAAAAATCTTTCTCATTGCCTTAAAATTAACATTCAAACAATCTGAAACTATTTAATTGCAAAATTATAAAAAAAAAAAATTGCTGTTTGGTTAGCATGATAGCTCTATAAATAAATAAATAAATAAATAAATAAATAAATAGTTCTAAAATATTTTGAATCAATAATGTTTCATCAAAATGACAGTTCTAAAAAAATTAAATAAAATAAACATTCATAAATTCATTTATTTACAGGTGTTTTTTGGGGGTAATATGACAGCTCTAATAAAATAAAATGAAATAAAATAAAATCCAATAAAATTAAATACAATTTTTTACAATTGTTGTTGTTTGGTTAATATTATAATCTCTAAAAAATGTAATAAATTCATCAACTAAGCTGATTAAAAATGTTTTAGAACTACAGTTGATTTTATTGATTTATTTTTTATTTGATCAGGTGCACAATGGTCTCTGACGGATTTATTTGACTGTTTTTCTGACTCCACCAGCACTACTGGAGTACAAATAGCTGTGGCAGTGCTTAAAAGTAGAAAAGAAAAAAATTCACAAACAGTTAGGCCTCGCTTATCGCTTCAGTGTAATTTGCCATCCGTCACCAGTAAGCTTTACTCAGTCTCCTCGTATTTCAGAGCCAATTGAACAGACACTGCTGTTACTTTAATATAAGCGGATGGGATGTTTGCAGTTTGCAGTTCAGTGCTGCTGTGACCTTTCCTCATTGTTTTAGAAATGATAATCACATCCCACTATTCTCTCCAGCAGTGAACTTCTCCACGTCTCTTCTGTTTGAATTCTCACCTGTCTGAAATGTTGCTATTTTTTAATGCAGCTTTAGGAGCTATTTTTATACTCAATGGCATTTTAACAAGCCCGGTCGGATACACGCTCTCCTCGTTGAGATCCTGGCAGCGAGGTGCCATTCCTGCGGGACGATTTCTCATTGTCAGCGTGTGAGTGATGCCTCATCGCTCGTCAGGATCTCAATGTTCTGTGTCATTACCAAAGCACACTTTCCTGAGAGCAGGAAATGGATCCAGCTACAGCGACAACACACCCCAACACTTAGAGCTGTTTCGACATTTATCCAGAGGTTCAGACCCCAGACTCTCTCTGCTGCTTCAGAAAGTCACCACATGGCCAGAAAATAAACATTAAAACCTGATGGCAACTCATTTTACTTTATTTCAATTTTTACAGTTGCTTTTTGGTTAATATTATAGCTCTAAAATTAAAAATAAAATAAAATAAAAACAACTATGCAGTTCTAAAACAGTTTTAATAATGTCTAAATAAAATAAAATATAAAATAAAATAAAATAAAATAAAAAGTCAAATACATAGTTTTAACAGACTTTGAATCTGGTTAAAATTATAGTAAAAAAATAAAAATAAAATAAAAACAATAAATAAGATTTTTAAAAATTCCTTTACAATTGCTGTTTGGTTAATATGATATCTACCTATCCATCTATCCGTCTATCTATCTGTTTATCTATCTATCTATAAATAAACAAACAAACAAATAAATAAATAAATGCTTGAATTTTCTAAATAAATAAATAAATAAATAAATAAATGTTTGTTTTATTTTTAGAACTATAATTTTGAACTTTTAACTAAAATGTTTTAGAACTATACAGAGTTACAAATCCTGTTTGGCTAAAATGATAGCTCAAAAATAAATAAATAAATAAAATATAAAATAAAATAAAATAAAATAAAATAAAAAGTCTCAGCCCTAGATGGTGTGCTTGCAGTGTTGTACACAAAAATAAAATAATAAAATAAAATAAAATAAAATAAAATAAAGGTCACAGCCCTAGATGGTGTGCTTTCAGTGTTGTACACAAAAATAAAATAATAAAATAAAATAAAATAAAATAAAAATCACAGCCCTAGATGGTGTGCTTGCAGTGTTGTACACAAAAATAAAATAATAAAATAAAATAAAATAAAAGTCACAGCCCTAGATGGTGTGCTTGCAGTGTTGTACACAAAAATAAAATAATAAAATAAAATAAAAGTCACAGCCCTAGATGGTGTGCTTTTAGTGTTGTACACAAAAATAAACTAATAAAATAAAATAAAATAAAATAAAATAAAATAAAATAAAAAGTCACAGCCCTAGATGGTGTGCTTGCAGTGTTGTACACAAAAATAAAATAAAATAAAAGTCACAGCCCTAGATGGTGTGCTTGCAGTGTTGTACACAAAAATAAAATAATAAAATAAAATAAAAGTCACAGCCCTAGATGGTGTGCTTTTAGTGTTGTACACAAAAATAAACTAATAAAATAAAATAAATAAAAATAAAATAAAATAAAATAAAATAAAATAAAAATAAAAGTCACAGCCCTAGATGGTGTGCTTGCAGTGTTGTACACAAAAATAAAATAATAAATAAAATAAAATAAAAGTCACAGCCCTAGATGGTGTGCTTGCAGTGTTGTACACAAAAATAAAATAATAAAATAAAATAAAATAAAAGTCACAGCCCTAGATGGTGTGCTTGCAGTGTTGTACACAAAAATAAAATAATAAAATAAAATAAAATAAAATAAAATAAAAGTCACAGCCCTAGATGGTGTGCTTGCAGTGTTGTACACAAAAATAAAATAATAAAATAAAATAAAATAAAAGTCACAGCCCTAGATGGTGTGCTTGCAGTGTTGTACACAAAAATAAAATAATAAATAAAATAAAAGTCACAGCCCTAGATGGTGTGCTTGCAGTGTTGTACACAAAAATAAAATAATAAAATAAAATAAAATAAAAGTCACAGCCCTAGATGGTGTGCTTGCAGTGTTGTACACAAATCTAACACAACATCAGCGCACACCCACACAAACAGTGGCTGAGGGCTGGAGATTTCAATCAGAAGAAGCGTGACACTACAGGACTGCTTTCAGTGCACGGACTGGAACATGTTTAAAGAGGCGGCCACCTACAACAACCACACAGACCTGCAGGAGTACACTGAAACTGTGACTGCTTACATCAAAAAGTGCATTGATGATGTGACAGTCACCAAGACCATCACCACACGTGCCAACCAGAAACCATGGATGACAGCAGAGGTTCGTAGGCTGCTAAAGACCAGAGATGAAGCATTCAGATCAGGAGATAAAGTGGCCCTCAAAACAGCAAGAACCAATCTGTCCTGTGGCATCAAAAATGCAAAACAGTCATATGCTCAAAAAATCAACAATCACTTCACAGACAGTAGAGACACACGGAGCCTGTGGGAAGCCATTCAGACCATCACTGACTACAAGCCCCCGCCACAGGCCTGTGATGATGACACATCCCTCCCCGATGCCCTCAACCAATTTTATTCACGGTTTGAAATGCAGAATGACACACCTGCACAAAAACTGCCCACTCCTCCCAACGACCGGGCGCTTTGTCTGTCTCCAGCTGACGTAACAAAGACCCTATCTAGGATTAACCCACGCAAGGCTGCGGGTCCTGACAACATACCTAGCTGTGTTCTGAGAGACTGCGCTGCACAGCTGACAGATGTCCTAACAGATATCTTCAACACCTCGCTGAGCCAGGCAGTCGTCCCCACGTCTCAAATCCACAACAATCATACCGGTACCAAAGAAATCACTCAGGTCTGTCTGAATGACTATCGTCCCATAGCACTGACCCCAATCATGATGAAGTGCTTTGAGATTTTAAAATCGATACGAAAACTAACAGGAAGCCAGTGCAATTTTTCTAAGACAGGGGTAATGTGCTCCCTTGCACTGGTCCTAGTCAGAATTCTGTTTATATGTTACCAAGTTAAACATGTTTAACTTGGTAACATATAAACTTTATTATATATGAACTTAGTTAATAGGTTGAACCTGGTTATACAATATATTGATTTTGTTAACATAATATACTTGGTTAACAGTTTGGATATTGTTATATAATGGACTTTAACAAGTTTAACTTGGTTACATATGAACTTTGCTATCAGATTGAACCTGGTTATATACTGTATGAACTTTGTTAACAGGTTGGAACTGGTTATATATGGACTTTGTTAATGGGATTGACTTGGTAAAGAGGTTGAACCTGGTTATGTATAGACTTTAACATTTAACTTGCTTACACAAGAACTTTGTTATAAATTAACTTGCTTAACAAGCTGGACCTGGTTGTATATGGAGTTTAACTAGTTTAAGTTACACATGGACACACATGGACTCTGTTTACAGGATATACTTGGTTAACAAGTCGGACTTGGTTATATACAGACTTTGTTAACAGGATAAACTTGATAAATAGGTTAGATATTGGTTATATATACACTTTAACATGTTTAACTTGGTTATATATTACAACTTTATTATATATGAACTTATATATAGACTTGGTAAAGAGGTTGAACCTGCGTAGACTTTATCATTTAACATGCTTACACAAGAACTTTGTTATAAATTAACATGTTTGGTTAACATGTTGGACCTGGTTGTATAAGGAATTTAGAGTTTAACTTGGTTACACGTGGACATTGTTAGCAGGATATACTAGGTTAACAAGTTTGACCTGGTGGTTATATATAGACTTTAACACATGAACTTTGTTATAAATTTATTTGTTTAACAGGTAGGACCTGGTTATGTATGGACTTTATTAAAAAGTAGAATGTGGTTAACAGGTTGGACCTGGTTATGTATGGACTTTATTAAAAAGTAGAATGTGGTTAACAGGTTGGTTAACTCACCTCGGGCAGGTAGACCCGTGTTGGAGCAAAAGTAGATGCGCTTGAACTGGCTGCAGCTTCAGCTGCTTTTGCTTCGGCTAGGACAGCAAATACAGTCAGTTTATATAAAAAGTATTTTGTCAGAGTTAACCAGTAAAACAGTGACTTGAAGTATATCTTGAAGTAAAAAACTCAAAAGAGCCCAGCTGTGGCTCATACCTGCGGGGGTTCTGGGCAGGTCTGGGTCCGGAGCAGCGTGGTTCATCGGAGCTGTATACGGCGGAGGAGGCATGTAGGCTGCTGGTCCATCAAAGCCAGGAGGGTTGGGGTAAATTCCCCCTAGAGGACACAATTAACAGCAGTTCAGTGTTTGAATACAAGTTTAAATGTCAGTACTTAGTTTGCTCAGCACTGTTTAGCAGTGAACCTGACCTGGAGGAGGAGGTCCAGGGTAGGCATATCCAGGTGGAGGAGGTGCGGCCGAATACATGCCGTTAGCAGGAGGAGGTGGAGGGTAAGCGTACGCACCGTTTGCCATGTAAGGACAGCTGTAATTTACAGTCACCGGCTGCCCTCTGGATGCTGAAATGAATGAGAGAGACTGAAGGTAATGCTTCCACATCAAATCTGATGCTAAAACTAATTATATTACTTTTAAAACCGATTGAGCGCAAACGTACCCTGTGCCGCCACCTGTAGCATGTACTGTCCAAACTCAATCGCTCCTCCGGCAGCAAAAATCAACTTGAAGGTTGCCGAATCTTCCCAGCCACCTGGAGCAGTGATGGAAACATGCTTTAGTATACTTTAGTTCCACGAGTACATTGTCTCTTCCCTTTTTTATGTTCACATTGCACTAAAGGTGGACTTTTCATGTACTTACTTCCAAGGACCAGATCATTCAAATGAAGATCCTGATTCAGATCTGAGTACTTTTATTTAAAGTCTAACATGTTAGCATGTAATACAAAATCGAATACCATTAATATTGTGGGTTTTTTTACATGAATGCATAATATTACTATAGTATATAGTACTATTATTATATTAATTCATTGAATAATAGACATTACAAAAAGTGTCTTTATACGTCAATATACATAGTTTTTATCAATTAAATAATTATTGAGCAGACACAATAATAATTTTCAAGATTTTGACTATTTCATGTGGTTCAGGGCCAGTGTTATTTTAGCATTATTTTTAGAAAAAAATCTAAACATATCTATTTTTTCTAATATTTTAATATTTGTATTTTAATTCACAATAACAATTTTAACAACAACGGTTAGGGCAGTGGTTTTGGCCTGTGATTTGGTTTATTCCTCTCCTCACAGCTGCAGTGTTAAATTTAGGTTCGGTGTTTTACCTCCAGGCTCGGCGCTGATCGTGCCCTTGATGTAGTTGGCACCAAGTACTGGCTGTTTGACCTCACAGCCCTTCATAAGATAAAATGGCATCATGAAAGACTGCAGAGGGTCCTTCCCTTTAGTCAAGAAGATCACCTAAAGATCAAACCACATAAGCAGCAAATGATGAACATATTCATTTACTGAGGTTATTTACAAACCACTGAACAAGACCAATCAGGAGACAGACGAGGCCAAGACCATATTAAAAATATGTTTAAAGATCAAGCACTACATTTATTATGTAATTGTTTCCTTGCTCTGTCCTTATCATCATTAAAAAAATAAGATGATTATCTAACTCCTTCTCTTGTATTACGCACCCTGTAAGGTGTCAGGTAGATGCTTCCCTTCTTGCTTTTTCTGAAGGCTTCTGGCAAGCGTTCTGTGTCACTGAACACCAGCTCCACATTCTCATAAGACATCAAGACACTGTAGGAAAACAGATTTGGTTTATTACAGTCAGCACATTCTGTGCCAACACATAATGAACAAAGCTAGCTTTGCCATCGCTGATGAGGAACAAAGACTTTTGTTTATAGTTTTAAAGAATACCAGTATCAAAGAGCATTTTTCTATAATAATATAATGATATAACCCCGTCCCTAACCCTAACAACAACATTAATAAAATGTTAATAATATTTTAATTATTAAACGATGAATTATTATTTATAATAATATAAAATTGTAAGAAATAAAATAAATTATTTTTGAATTTATTATTATTATTATTATTGTAATTATAAGTTGTAGTTCTATTAGTTTATAATGTTACAATAATTCATTATATATAAATAACATAAAAATGTAAGGAATTAAAAAACTAAATATAATAATGATAATAATAAGCAAATATATTAAACATTACATAATAATAATTATTATTATTGTAATTATAAGATTTATAATAATAGTAATAAAATACATAAATATATTAATGATTATAAATAAAAAGTCAATATAATAATAATAATAATATAAAAACACAAAAATATATGAAATAATAATAATTTTGTTTTTGTTTTCTTGTATTGTTGTTGTTGTAGACTATTATTGTGTGAATAATATAGCCTAGTAAATGTACTCCAAGATTTATTTTAGTGTTAATGAAGATAGTGTAATGTAGAATAGATGCAAAAAAGTTAAGTAAATGAAAAATAAAAAGACAGTATCAGATGGTATCAAATCTATTTGTGTACTTATATGATTATTGGTATTATTGATGATTGTTTGGTTTGTTGATATGTTAGATACGATGTCATTGCTGGAGTCATCAGTCTCAGTCTTTGTTAGTTGTGTAATAAGATCGCAGCTATTGTGAAACTTTAAGAGCATGTCATTTCTTTTAGCAGAAGCGTAAGAAGATTATTGCTGCTGATCTACTGCGACTAACAGCCATTCACAGCACAAACGCGAATCCTACTACGGCGAAGGCTGAGCTCATTAATATTAATGACGTAACGTGGCATGCGTCCAGTGCGTCTAGCTGATTGGCTGAAAGACAAATTGGAGGTTCGTCAGTCGGCACGCATCAAGAATATTAATAAGGCTACGTGACTGAACTGCAGGAAGGTTTCCAAGCAACTTGAGCATGACTAAATTAATATTCATAGAGCACACTTCGCCATAGTAGGATTCTGAAAGCTGCGCAAGATCCATGTTTTTAAAAGATAACAACTTATGTGACTGAATAAGGGCTGCATTTACAGCGTGTAAACATAATGTTGCTTAATAGAAACACATAAACGGCAGACAGTCTGAATACAGTGCAAATGAATAAAATGGGTGTGATCTAACGTAACGGTTCGCGCGATGTTATTCAACACATGACACTGGAGACTGTACTATTCTTATTATGTGAAAAGAAAAACACATAACACACAATAATTAACTCAATATGGACGTTTTGGACAAATCCGTGATGTCAGAAATAGGACAGTATACCAGCTTTATATAATAATAAAAAATAATAACGCCGATATTAATTAAAGAGTCTGATTCCGCGACATTACCTTTCGCTGTTGTTGATGATAACACCTCCACATTCAGAATGATTGTTGTTGAGGGCCATGGTTGATATCTGTCTGTTATTGTGTGAAATTGACGCTCTACATTCTACGAGCGCAACTCACAGATCCACCTGCACTTCCGCCATAGGTCACGCCCCCTGATGACGTCAACGAGCGGGCTTGAGATATTTCCCGAACCTTCTCAAATAACAAAGAAATACTTATCTAATCAAAGGATAATCATCTTAATCTCATTATATTTTATTTTTCTAAGACAGATAGATAAATTCTTTAAAAAATAATTAAACTGCATAAATCAGTCTTGAAATGGCCAAAAATAAAAAATAAAAAAAATAAAAGGGAGAAGGTTACATTAAAAGCAAATATTTTAACATTGAATTTTGATGTTGCATCCACTATTTTATATGGAATTGTTCTGTTTTTATTCTGGACAATTTCTATTTTGTATAGAAATTGTAAAAGCAACTAATTAAATTGCAGAAATAAATAAGAATAATCCCTTACTTTACTTTTTAAGAGCAAGTAATTAAAAGAAAAGTAATTAAATTACAGTAAATAAATTCTAAGTAATGCATTACACCCAACACTGTATGCAACCAACAGCCAGCATCGACTTTTATTTTGTAATATGACATAATGCTTAAGTAAACCTCAAAACTACGTTAAAGAATATTTCTATTTCTATGTAGGTCAGAAGATGATTGTTTGGAATTTTAATCCGTGCCATTGCTAAATAAATAATTTTCACGCAGCACCCCTGTGTAAAATATGGTATCTGCTGCTTCCCAAAGATCGTCATCTGAAACAGACGCCATTTTGGATCTTTTGCAAGGAGGTATTGTGCGTATACCCCTACGTCTACTGTGAGCCAACATGGCCGATAAGACTCTTCAGTTTCCTACCATATGGATAACACAAAACGTCGCTCTGCGTGAACTCGTGTCTGTTTCCTGCGTGCTGTAGTGGAGCGGCATGGCTTCATCTGCGAAGAGGCGAGCTATTGAAACGGGACAAAACCCTCAAGACAGCGATGAAAGCTCGGACGAGGGTCTGGAAGGGTCTGGCGACGAGGACAATGAAGATTCAGAAGAAGAAATAAACGAGGCAAGTTGCGATTTTAACTGTTATTGCAGCCGATAATGTCGTGATGTGCAGGCCAGACTGGCTCTGCGTTGAAATACGTCGTTTTGTTATAATGTATATGTGTTTTGATTTGTGTTTAGGAGGTTATCGTGGACTTTGAAGCACACACGATATCTGACAACGACTTTCATGGCATTAAAACCCTTCTGCAACAGGTACAGAGATATTCATGTTTGTATTGCACTGAACATACAGATATAACTTACACTGCTCAATTTGCACTTCAGCAGAGACTGAAATTCGCAAAGAATATGTATACATTATATTTTCACTCATATGTTTTTGTTTTTCCAGCTGTTCCTGAAGTCTCACGTAAACGCATCTGATCTGACTGACATCATCATCCAGCAGAATCACATTGGCAGTGTCATCAGGGTCAGACTCATTTGGATAATAGTATACTTTCAAAAATTGGTTTATTAATTTTTTGTTGTTATTGTTTTAATGTTATTAATTTATCTGCATGTAATGTAATTTATCTGCATTGTACATTAACATACTGATAACCACTATAATATTAGCTAATCATTAATAGTAATGGTCTGAAGGATGAACAGTGGCTAGATTCTATTTTTTATGAAATATACTTAAGCTAATGGTCAAATATCAGATCCTGGTTGCAGAACCACTTTTAGAGACTTGTTTAAAGCTGCAGTCCGTAACATTTTTTGGTTAAAAATGATCCAAAATCAATATTTGAGCAAGTACATAACAAGCCAGTGTTCAAACCTATCGCCTTACTTTAGCTGATTCACAACGGTTATCTTATAATAATGTTTTCTAATTTGAGTGGTACGGGTAGGTTTTCGCGGGAAATTCGAGCATGGAACTGCGTCATTACGTCACGTCTGTAAACATAAAGAAGTCGTCCCGTCTAGTAGGCTATCAAATGTGAGGATCCTGCAGGTGGCGGATTGTTTATAGCCTTTTCTCACAGCAGCTAGAATAATTAAATTTATTATTTTGATGGCGGATTGTAATCCAGAAAGGATTATGTGTTTATTAAACACATGTGAATGAAATTAATTAATTAAATTAGTGGCCTTTTATTGTGGCCAGCCTAAGGCACACCTGTGCAATAATCATGCTGTCTAATCAACATCTTGATATGCCACACCTGTGAGGTGGATGG
>JAFVLL020006536.1:0-14362 GCA_021397915.2 Tor tambroides
AAAACAGGTGATGGAGATTTACCGCTAATCAAGGAACCGGCTTTACTGATGAAATGCGCATGCATATCGCATGAGATATATCGCCCAGCCCTACACTGAATATTGTAATTTGTTTAATCAACATTATCAGTTAAACTCGAGACCTGAATTTCATTTTGGAAACTGTTTCTGTCTATACTATTCAGGTACAAAACTATTAGAAAATGGAATAAACTATAAATTAAAAACAGATTAAACGACAGACAGCACAGCTTTAGGCTGCTGTCACAAGACAATGTATGGATCCAATACTTATGCATTTTTTCTCAACTGTTTACATTCACTTAAGACAAAACCGTCAGTGTTTACGAGGATACTCACCAGGACGGCCATTTTGACATTATTTTGTGTGTATTTGGCTGCTTAAGTGCAACAAACTGCGAAAAATAACCCAATATATGATACTTGTGAAGACGTGGTTGTAGGGCTGTCAAAATGCCTGAAAAGCTAAATTAGATTTTTTTAACTTAAATATTATCAATATTCGAATTATATTCGAAATTAAATGGCATAATTTCAGTTAGGGGGGAAAAAAAGCTTTTGACTTCTCTCCTGAGGCCACAAGAGGGCGCATCAATCGAAATATTAATAATGCACATTTCTTCAAAGCAATAAAATAACAGACTATCTTTGAAAAACGTGCATAATGTTTAAAATAATGTTTATAAACCATATATAATTAACAGCATCATGTATGTATGTATAGTTTAACATAAAGGACTGAAAACCAATCACAAACTTTTTCTATTTAAAAACATGAGATGCAGTGGAATGCAGAAAAACCGCCATATATTCTCGAGACATGTTTTTTAAAAGTTGAACTTACATTAATTTTCCATGGCTTTCTAAACATGCGACTCTCTTGTGCGAGACACGAATGTAATAGTGATAGATGTCCCTATAGAAAATGCGATAAATATGCGTTCTGTGTGAATGGCTTGGTTTCAGTTTTGCCGTAAACAAGATCTTCTCTGCATTGATGTTCTCTTTTTCCGCAATATTTTGAATAAACAACGCAGCAGCATCGCATCCAGTGGTTTCAACTGGATAGGCAAAAAAAAAAAAAAGCATTAAAATGCAACGACATTTACATTGTCATTGCATCTTGTGTGCCACTGATAAGGCTGCCTGACGCAACGGTTTTGCCTTCGAATGTGGATTTTGGTTTTAAATTTGACGATTATTTGAATTTCTAAAATTTTTGACTGCCCTACGTGGTACAGCTGCATCACTCATGCAGTTTTCAAAATATTGATTTAATCTGACGGTCCGTGTGGATTCATTTACTCATCTAACCTACACACTATACTGAATAAATGCGTGCAGGAATTTCCCTCATTTCAAACTCGAAAGCTGCGGGAATGAGTAAAACTATGCAATATATGCGTAATCCCGCACCGAAATTCAGGACCTGATTAAACATATTGTGTTATACAGAGATTTGTGAAATAAATTTCCATGACTTTTCCAAAACCTTCTGGGTTTATTTATTTTTGTAAAACTTTTCCAGGCCTGTTTTAAAATTCAATGACTTTTCCAGGTGTTTCATGACCGTACGAACCCTGTCCTGTAGGGGCTGCTGTTCCTCCGTCGGGGCCGAGTTGGGTTTGAGGGCTCCTGGGAACTCGTTGTGACTGCCTTTGCTGTTGGCCCTCCGGTGGCGGGGTTTACTGCGGTACCGGGTTTTCCCAGGCGGGGTGGACACTTTTGGGCTTCCTGACAACGGGGACGGAGCGGGAAGAGGCTCGACGCTGGGAATGCCATCGGAGCGCAGCAGATCCGGCCTGCAGGAGATCACATGACCTCATGAAGAATTCATCGCGGATACTATTTCATTCGGCACAGTATCGCTGACTTCAACTACAAATTATCCATCCGTGTTTCCATATTCATGGAAAAATAATCACACATTGACAAAAAATTACATATCAAGATACTGCATACTACTAAAAACAATAAAAAGACAATAATAGAAAGTAAATGACGTTTGTAGAACATTACATTCATCACGTTGTTCAGTAAAACCCTTTTTCTGGACAAATGATAAACATTCCCAGTAAGCAATCTAAGTCCCCCTTAGATTTTAAGCTAATATGTCAGCAATTTATCAACACATTCACATTTATTTTAAAAATATTTGCATTTTTTTATTATTCTAAATAATTATTTTTATTATTGATATTTATTATTTTGAAATAATTATTAGTGAATTACTTTAACTTTTTAATTTTAAAATAATTATATTTTAAATTATTTTTATTTTCAATAAATCTTTTTATTAATATTTATTATTTTTGTTTTAATTAATTTATACTTGAATTATTTGCTTTTCATTTTAAAATTATTCTAATATTATATTTTAATAACTGTTTATTCTTGATATGTGTTATTTTTAATAAATTATTAGTTTACTTATTTTAATTCTTTAATTCTAAAACTTATTTTTTCTTTTTAATTAACTTTCATTAAGTAATATTAATATTACTAATAATTAATTTCAAATAACTTTCATTTTTTATTATTTGCCTTTTATTTTAACAGTTTATGTATTTTAATAATTATTTTTATTACTGAAATGTATTTTAAATACATTAACTGTAATAATTTTTAATAACTTCAATTAATTTTAATTACTAGCTTTTCACTTCTGAAGAGAAAAAAGTATTTATTTTTTTTTTAAATAATTTTGTTATTATTTATATGATTTATTATTTCAATTAATTATTAATCTGTTTTAAATTTAATAATTTTTTTTATTAATTGCTAGCCTTTCATCAACTCACAAACACCCTGTAGTTCCCTCATGAACCCCCGGGGGGCGCAAACCTCATTTTCAGAATCCCTTGGTTAAACTATTAAATATATTATGATTTAGACACCACAAACAGCACATAGGCCGTATCTTCACAGATCGCTCACCTCTTTGGCTGCTGTGTCCCCGGCTTATGGTTCATGCTGCTCTTTTTCTTAATGAGCTTCTCAACAGCGTTGGGCCGCACGATGGGCCGAACCAGGTGGCGTTTGTACGTGCCGGGATACTTCTTCTCCACAGCCTGCTCCCTCCTGCAATAAAACATGGCAAACGTTCAGATTCAGTAAAAGCAGAAGTGAGATTTGACTGAATGATCGTTGTGAGCTCATTCAGTGAGAATGTGGGTCATGCAAACAGCACGAGCCGGGTCGAGCTTTAAGCAGATTACATTTAATTAGAGTTTCAGAGAGACGTCTGCAGTCAGGCACAGACGGGGTCAGAGTTCAGACTCATTACATCCTTTCATGAGTAATTTCATGCCAATAAACTTACAAACTCAAGAGAGAGAGAGAGAGAGAGAGAGACGCACACAGCATAATCGGCATCAGAAAAGCAATTTCTGCAATATAAAGGATGATTACTGTGCACAGTATGCAAGAAATACCCAGCTGACCTCCTGCATTTCCAGTGTAATGAATGAACTCAAAGTACTCTATTTTAAAATCTCTTACTTGACTCATTATTTAAACTACCAGAAGTAATTCACGCAAAATTAGATGCAATGCAAACTGAATGATCATACTTATTTATGAGATTACAGTAACTAATTTCTTGATCCTTGTTTCTTGACCTGCATGAACGTGTTGAGACTCAGATGTTTAAACTTTAAAAATAATAAAAAATGCATTAGTTTGATTCATTTTTGTGAATCAGTTCAGTTTGTTTTGAATCAGTTTGAAATTATTTAATTCAAATCATCACTCAAATATGGCACTTTTCATGCACATTTCAACATTAGTCATATATCTATATGTAAATATTGCTGTTTATAATCGTGAAAATGATTAACTATGATTGTTCCTTAGAGAAAAACATGTATTATTGTATTTTATTTCAAACATTTTGAACAAACTTGACTACAATGATCAGTTGGTTTGATATGGAAGCTTGTTTCTGCCACAGAATGAAAAGAAATGAAACTAATTGTGACATTTTATCTCCCAATTCTGTTCTCACCCTGAGATTTTAAGTAAGTATTTCAATTATTTAAAAATACACTTGCATGTTCATGGGTCTCTGATGTCGGCTAATGTCCACATAACAAGGCAGGGAAACAAATATAATTTTTAAGATTTGTTTTGTGTGTGTGTTTTATTTTATTTAGTGTTTTTATTTTAGAATTACTATTATCATCATTTAAAAATATTTTTATCATCAATATTTATTTTAATGACTTTATTTATTTCTTCATTAACTACTTAATTATCTGATTTTCATTATAAAATTGTTACTTTATTACTACTGACTTTTTAAATTATTTTATTATTTCCCTTAAATTTTTAATTAATAATTTGCTTTTCAATTTACAATTATTTTTTTATTATTTTGTCAATAATTATATATATATAATATATAAATAAATACTTTAATAACTTTATTTCAGTTTAAATTCATTATTTTTTATTTATTTATTTATTTTTATTATTAGTTTTCATTTTTAAAAGAATAATGCTAATATTCTTTTTTTTTAAATAATCATTTGTTTTCTTTTTGTTCTGTTACTGAACAAAAAGAAAAGGAGGTCATTTTAATTTTAATATTATTGATTTTTTTTTTTTAAATCATTTATTTTTTTGTTCTGCTACTGAATAAAAAGAAAAGAAGGTAATTTCGATTCTTTATCTCACAATTCAGACTTTTCTTCTCGGAGTTGAAAAAAAAAAAAAATAGAGTCAGAATTGTAGGATAGACGTTAACAATAACCTTTTTGATTATTTTACCCAGTTGCAGAAACAAATTTCCATAGTTGAAATTATGCTTTTTTTGACTGAAAAAAAGGCAAAGCATGAAGGACTTACTTGAGCAGCTCTTTCTCTCGCACCTCCAGCTGCAGCATGATAGCGCTGAGCTCCATGTACAGGTTATTGGCTCGCTCCAGTTTCCTCTCGTAATGCTCCCGGATATCCAGAGCGTGTCTGAAACGGACGAGACAGTGAGACAGCACATAACAGACAGTCACCTCCAGCTAAAGCTCTCTCCGTCCCGCTCTGTGTTCTGCTGTCGTGTGCGATTCGTCTGCTCTCACCTGAGCTCGTCTCTTCTGCGGCGAATCAGCTCCTCGTCCAGTCGGTGGATGCAGGTGCCTTCGCTCTTGATCTTCTCAAAATGCTTCTTCACTTCCTCTCTCCACTCCGTCTGCCACAGACAAGATTGTTAGGGTTAATTAAAATGTTAACATTTTAGTTTGGGGACCAATTAGCATTAATATTAACATACTGGCAGTTTATTAGTACTTATAAAGCACATATTAATGCCTTATTCTGCATGACCATATTTTAGACCCTTAATCCTAAACTTAATAACTACCTTATTAACTATTAATAAGCAGCAAGTTAGTTTATTGAGGCAAAAGTTGTAGTTAATAGTTAGTTAATAGTGAGAATTGGTCCCAGAACTAAAGTGTGATCATTAAAAGTATTAAAAATGTTTTTGGTAATTGAAAAAAGCTGAATTAAATTAAAATATAAATATTAAATTAGAAATGTCGACTTTGCAACTAGCTGATATAAAATTCTAACTAAAACTGAAATAAAAATAAATTCAAGCTAAATATAAATATTAAAAAGTAAAAAATAAATAAATAAAAATACATTCAAACTAAATAGAAATATTTAAAAAAAAAATTATAAAAATGACAAAAACTAAAGTTAAAATAAAAAATGACAACATTTAAGATAAAAGCTAATTGCCACATACAATACTGTTATTAAAAAATTATCTATTAAAAATAGTTTTCGGTAATTGCAATAAAGCTGAAATAAAATAAAATATAAACATTAGATGAAAACCTTAAGAAAACCTGAATAAAAATTTGAAATGTTTACTTTAAAATTAACTGAAATGAAATTCTAACTAAAAAATGACTACATCTAAAACTGAAATATAAATTCAAGTTGAACAGAAATATTTTAAAAAAGCAAAAACTGCTAAAAATGACAAAAAAAAGATCAAATTATAAATATTTAGAAATAGTATTTAGATAATCCTAAAATAACACTGGTCACACACAAACATACACATGAAATCAATGGATGGAAATCATTAAAATCAAACAATTCTGGTTATACTTTCAGCAATTAATATCCCATAATGGTTTAATTAACAACTCTTTTAGATGAATCAAACAAGTAACTGATTTAAGATTCTTTTTGACAGATTCATTACAGAACTGATTCAAAAGAGTCATTTGATTATGAATCACTACAGTTCCCATGCTGCATGTTTGTTGAATGCAATTTGCAATTTTATTTTAGCGATGTAGATCTTATTTACAGAACTATTAGAGAACTGAGAAACAATTGGATAAGTGGTTAATGTTGCTTTCGCATTTCTTTCTTTCTGTGGTGATGCCGCTGGACGACACAGTGACTCTTTCTGGATGAAACTCAGCAGAAGTCAGTGTAGAAGTCAACATTTGCTCACCTGAGATTTGAAGTAGGTCTCCTGTGGCGTCCCGAGCACGTCAGCTGAGGCGATATCCAGATGGAGAAGGATCTGCCTGAAGGACGGCCGGTTTCTAGGTTTACCTTGCCTGCAGGTACAAGAAGAACAGCATCTCAATCGACCAATAAAACACTGTTTTAGAGAACTCTTAGAAATCCTGGATTCTGATTGGCCAATCACAGCATTCAGCGGTCAAAAATCTCTCTACAACTACCTGGAAACTACCAAAAACATCCTAGCAAAGACACTGAATGGCCTTAAAACCTTTGAGATTTTAGAACTATTTTCAATTTTACATTTCAATTGTTTTCAACTACTTTAAACTTTTGGCCCTACAGTACTTTCTCAAACCAAACATTTTTAATCTAGTATTAAAATAGACTTGTACATAGTTTCATTTGTATCACTTCATGCTCTTTTTGCGTTTTCCCTCACAAACTATAAAAATAAATTCAAATCAATATTTCTTGTACATTATTCCTTTCATATGTGCAGCTTTATTCCACAAACAATAACAATGTTCTTCCATTATAAATACAGCACAAAAGCATGTGTGGATGCAATTGTTGTAGACAGCGCTAGGTAGATTACTAACAAATTGCAGTCCACTACTGATGACAGATTACATGATGAAAACTGTAGTTCGTAATGTAATCTAGGTACTGTATTCTGACTACTTTAGATTACTTGTGTAAATACTATGTAATCCAAAAAAAAAAAGTAACAGTAATCCGATTAAGAGCATTTTAAAATGTAATGTACTCTAATTACAAGTACATAATTTTTGGGATCTGATTATGTAATCCAGATTGCATGTAACTACCCAGCACTGGTTGTAGATGGCGTTGAGTCTCACCAGGTTTGTTTCATGAGGATCTTGAAGCCGTCGGGACAGGTGGACGGCACAGGCAGATGGAGGCTGTTACTGCCCACACCCCAAATAATAGCAGACGAGTCCACGTCCTTATAGGGGATCTCACCGGTCAGCAGCTCCCACAACACCACCCCGAACGACCTACAAACACACAACAATTAGCATTCGCTGCTTACACTACTGCTCAAACGCTTGAGGTCGGTCAGAGTTTTTAATGCTTTTGAATGTAGTCTCTTCTGCTCACCAAGGCTGCATTTATTTGATCAAAAATATTGTAAAAACAGTGCAATATTATTAAAATTTAAAATAACTTTTCAATGTGAATACATTTTAAAATGTAACTTATTCATGTGATCAAAATTTTCAGCATCATTACTCCAGTCTTCAGTGTCACATGATCCTTCAGAAATCATTCTAATGTGCTGATTTGTTGCTCAAGAAACACTTGTGATTTTTATCAATGTCACTGCATTAGTTCACACTCACCAGATGTCTACTTTCTCTGACACCGGCTCATTCCGGATCACTTCGGGAGCCATCCAGGCCACCGTACCTGCAAATGACATCTTCGTACTCTTGTCACTGAGCTCTTTAGATGTTCCAAAATCTGAGATCTTCATGTTGTCATTTTGAGTGACTAGCACACTGCAAAAGAAAGCACACACATTCAGAGAAGCAGAATGCATTGGCATTAATATATATTAAAATATTAAAACTATTACAATTTAAATAGTATTAAATATTAAAAATGACAAAAGGACATACCTAAATTACTAGAAATATAAAGATAAAAGCCAATTTAAAATATTATTTATAAATACCATAATAGTAAATAAATAATCCTAAAATCCCACAGGTCTTACTTTGGTGACTTGAGGTCTCTGTGGATGATCTTGTGGAGGTGCAGGTAGTTCATGCCGCTGGCGATCCCTGAGGCCCAGTCCACCAGCAGCCGCGGCGTGATCTTACGACCGGCCCTGAGAACCTCGTACAGCTGCCCTTGAGCACAGTACTCCATGATGATGCAGTAACACGGGGCCTGCGTGCAAACACCCCTGAAACACAAACAGCACGGTTTACTTTCAACTCAAAACCGCATCTTGACTGCCACTAGCCGGTCATTCATTGCGACCTACTTGAAGCTGATGATGTTGGGGTGCTTCAGCTTGCGCAGGTGTTTGATATCCGTCTCCTTCTGCTCTCGGACTTTCTTGATGGCGACCTCTTCGGAGCGGAACTTCCCGAGGAACACGGCGCCCTGAGCTCCGCTGCCCAGCCACTGCAGCTCAGAGATCTCCTCAAACGGCACCTCCCACATGTCTACTGACCAATCAGAACACACCCTCAACATACCGTACAATCAAAACCACAGCAAAGATCAACTTAAAGGGAGCGTTCACTCAAAGTGTTTTATTTTGATTGTCTTAATTTTAAAAGCATTTTGTTTCTTTAATTTGACATTTTTATGATTTAAGTATTAGCTTTTCATAAACTCTCAAACTTCAGTTTGGGAAACCCTGACTTAAAGGAGACAAAACACACAGTTTCACACAATCTCATGTTAATCTTGAGTACCTATAGAGTAGTATTGCATCCTTCATATCTCCAAAAAGTTTTTAGTTTTATCATATTTATAAAAGAAAGATACAGCTTTACGATTCCTTCCGAAAAAAGCCGAGCTCCTGGAGGCGCGCCGTGGGCGGAGCTAAAGAGTGACGAGCACTTGAGTGCTGATCGCCAACAAGAGAGACATTTGATGCCGTTTCACTTACCATCTGCAGTTCCGAATCATGACCGGGATCTTTCATAGCTGGGACCGCTCCATCTTTCAGTATCAAACGATGTGCAAATCCAGCGTCGAACTTGGCCTTGTTTATAAAACGTTCGTCAACAAACACACTTGAGAAACTCCGTTGCTGCCCAAAAAACAAACTGCATCCACTGTTCACGTAACGCTGGGTTCTTCGGGAAGCTGAACAAGGTTATCTTTCCCTTACAACCAGAAACACACTTCTTTAGAGACATTCTTCCCGAGCGAGTCCCGTGCAGTGCTGCCGGATGAAGCGTGTTGATGGGCGCTCTCTCGCGCTGGTCGATGCGTGCACGGGCGCGTTCTTCTGGGAGAAATGTCCATATAAGGAGTTCCACCCTCGTTTACGTCATGAAGAGCCACGATAGAAAAAAACTCTCTGAAACTTGTACGAACCCGGAAGTAAGATTTTTGGCACAGAAATACTCTGTTATATGCCCAAATAGTTTTTTGAAACTTTGTCCATGCTTTGCATGAGAATCCAACTCTTTAACAGTGTAAACAACGCTGAATGCATTGTACCCCCCCCCCTTTAAAGTAATGTTTAATGCACTTCATGTTGTTTATAACAAACAATAAAATATGTTTTCTTTCTCTTCATATTTTTATCAATATGGTACAAAATAATCCTATTCAAATCTATGTGATAAAGTTAGGTCAAACGTAATCGAAAACTAATCAAAGTAAATCAGAATACATTACCTAAAATGTGTAATTTTACAGATTACATTACTAACCACAATTTACAAAAAAACCCCAGTAAATTATGCATAATTACTATTACTTATATTGCTTAAACGTATAACTGTTACAGATCGATTTTTTTTATAACTGATACGATACAGATTATTTGCATGTTTATGTGCACGATAACCGATATGCATATATATATGACAATTATAACAACATATCGGTAGATTTGATATTACAAAACCAAGATCCAAACACTTTATTTTTCAGTGCCCTTGTTACACATTTTTTTACTAAAGTAAAAACACTAAATTATGCATAATTACTAGACATCCATTTTTTTATAACACGATACCGATATAGACTATTTGCATGTTTACTGTATGTGCCCAATAACACGATACGCAGAACTGATATTAATTTTTGTTGTTTTACTTCTGTTTTTGAGACGATGATAACAACATATTGGTAGATTCGATATCCGATTACGGAAAAATGCTTAAATATTGAGGAAAAACACAAATTTTTGGTAACACTTTATTTTACAGTGCCCTAGTTACACATGTTTTTACTAATGTAAAAACAGTAAATTATGCATAATTACATGCATAATTACCATTACTTAAATGTTACTATTACCTAAAACTATAATTACAAGAGATCCCGTTTTTATAACTAGATTGCATTACTAACTACAATTTTTGGTAACACTTTATTTTAGAGTGCCCTTAAGTAAAAACAGTAAATTATGCATAATTACTATTATATAAATGTTACTATTAAGTAAATTATTTAAATGTATAATTACTACAGACCAACTTTTTAAAATGTATTTTAATGTAATTTTCAATCTTTTTTTTTAAAATAATTTTTATGTGCCTGATAACTGATATGCAGAACTGATATTCATTTATGTATTTACTTCTGTTTTTAACACAGTGATAACAACATATCGGTAGATTTGAAATTACAAAACTCATATCCGATTAGGGAAAAATGCTTAAATATTGAGGAAAAACTACAATTTTAGGTAAAATTTATTTTACAGTCCCTTTGTTACACGTTTTTACTAAAGTAAAAACTGTAAATTATGCATAATTACTATTACTTAAATGCTACTATTACTTAAACTACTTAAATGTCTTAAATTACTAGAGATCAATTTCTTTATAACCGATATTGATTATTTGCATGTTTATGTGCTGATAACTGATATGCAGAACCAATATTTGTTTTAGTTCTGTTTTTAACACAATGATAACAACATATCGGTGGATTCAATATTACAAAACCAATTTACAATTACTGAAAAATGTTTAACTATCAGGAAAAATCTTGGTAAAATCTCTAATAATTACACTGTAACAAGGACCCCTTAAAATAAAGTAACCCAATTTTTATTTTGTAATGTGTAATCAGTAATGGACTAAAATTGAATACTCGTCACTAACCTTGCTGCTGAAGTTTGTACTCGGTTGAGTATGTTTTCCCGATAATATTCCACACGGGTCTCAAACATCCGAACAGCCCCTCCAGAAATCCGCTGCTGCCCGTCCCAGCTCTATGAAAGTGCAGTTTGATGTCGTCATGTGGATGGTGGTGCGTGTCGTCTCCGCTGTGGTCCATCGGACACCCGCCCTCCTCGTTTTTCTCCTCCCCGCCGCTTCCGCAGCCTCCCTGACCGCAGGATGCCGGCGTCTCGACCTCCTCGTGTTCCTGCAGCTGTAGAACGCTGTTTTCAAAGTGTCCCTGCTCCCGCGTCGAGTCCTCGCTGAGGGCGGTGCATGGCGGGCTGGTGCCGCCTGGCTCGTCGTCCCTGCAGGGAAGCTGAAGCTGCTGCAGCGGCATGGGAAGGGTGGTGGGCGGAGCCAGGTCTGCGATGATCTGCGGCGGAGGAGGCGCCGGAGGAAGCAGCGCTTGAGGAGAAATGTTACTGTTAGTTTTCTTCATGGAGTCGCCGACGACCGTGAGCTTCAGCTCCTCCTTCAGCTTCCCCACCAGCAGGCTGGGACAGGACGTCCAGGAAAGCACCTCTGGGGAGCTTCCCATGGTGCCGTGTGTGTGCATGGGCAGACGCCCTCCTCACTTGATGGGAAATGAGCGGCCAGGCTTTATAGATGAATTCTGTCAGGGTTTATGACACACCTGCAGGAGAAAGACAGATATGCATTTAAAAACAGCCTGATGGGTGCAGCTTAGTGGAACAGAATTTTTTTTTTTCTCCAATGTTTTTTTGGAAACAAAAAGTTTTAAAATTTAAACATGATGCAAGATGCTGAAGAAAAAAGAAGGCATGACAAAGATAGTTGATTTCAAAAATTTGGTGTTTGCATGTTGCAAAGTTATTCTAATAAATTTAAAAAAAAAATCTCTAATAAAAATAACATTACACATATATATCACAAATATAGAGTAAGAGAGGCAACTTAATTAGTTTCAACTTTTGAGTGTATCCTTTTTTAGTAATTACTTATTTTAATTATACTTTTTATAATAATTAAATGTTTTATACGTAATTGTAAATATATTTAGAATTTATATTTATATGAATAAATATAAAAAAGGCACTCTAATTCAATAGAACTTTTTGATGCATATTTTAGCAATTGATAAATTATTTTTTATATTTATAATAATTGAAATTTCTATATTTAATCTATTGTAAAAGTAAATTATATTATATATTATATTATATATATTTTTTGGTGGTTTTTTTTTTACTATTAATGAATAATGCAATTTTTATATTTTAATAGTTATATTTCTTTTTTATATGTAATTGTATTATAAAAATAAATCATAAATACATTTATATGAATATGATATTTATATGCATATGAAATATGTATTTAAAAATATTATTAAATATTGTAAAACATTACAATTGATTACAATATTACAAGTTAAAAGACCAGTTTTTATACATTTAAACAGCATGTATTTGAAATATAAATTTTCTGTAACATTAGAAATGTCTTTACTGTGACTTGATACATTTATTGCATCATTGCTAAATATAAGTACTAATTTCTTTAAATATATATATATATATATATATATATATATATATATATATATATATAATAAAAATGAAAAACATTCTGGATTTTTTTAGTTTGTCGCAATGCATTCTGGGATTACCTGCACCTATAAGCATGCATGTGATGCTGCCTGAGAATTTTGGAACAGGCTTTGCACCGGGAGCTTAACTGCTGTATGATGCCTTAAAATGCCGCCTACACAGGGAGCTCACTAGCTTTCAGAACAGAGTGTGAAAATTATCCCTGTGTATTGAATTTGAGAAATACAAACACTCGTTTTAAACAGCAACTACAGCTCTAACTGCTAAATAAAGACTGAAACGGTTGATCATTTTAATTTCCAATCTCATTCCGCACACAGCAGGAGAGGGATTGGAGGCATTTGCATTAATGATGATTCTCTCTTTAAAGAGAGAGAGAGAGAGAGAGAGATATTCCAGGAAGCCGTTGTTGTGATCCGGTCTCTGTTGATCGAATGTGTTAGTGCTGCTTTGAGATTAAAGCAGAACGAGTATTAGAAGCTCTGAGAGCCAAACATCTGGCACACATCGCTCACGCTCTCTCACACACACACACACACACACTCTCTCGCAGTCACTGAGGACGAACATCCCATAATCTGCTGCTGTAGTTACGCAAGACCGACTCTCCCAAAACAGCAATAATTTTGCCTGCATTAGTGTCTGAACCAAAGGTCGGCAACCTTTATGATGGGACTTAATCACAAAATACTGTATATACAGACCAGCAGTCTGAAGTTTCTATTTTTCTCATGTCAGAATAAAGCCCCGTTCACACCAAGGAAGATATCTATAAAGATAACGATATTAGCGTCCACACCAGCGAACAATATCGTCTGTTTATTCTAAGCACACGCTCGTCTGCCGCTTTAAATTCTCGAGCTCCTTATAGCAGGATGGATTCTGATTGGGTGTCAATATTTGTATCGTTCATCAGCTGGAAAAAATCGTTCTGGAAGTGATTCCAATGATATCGTTTCTCTGTGCCTTTATCGTTATAGTTGTGGTGTGGACTCTGCTATTTAATATTGAGAACGATTTTTAGAACTATATCTTTATCGTTATCTTTATAGTTCTTGGTGTGAATGGGACTTAACAGTTAAGAGATGAAAAATCTGAAATAAAACAAATGGAAATGATGTAGTGACCAAAACAAATCAAATCTTATATTTGAGCTTCTTTGTCTGGCTTTTTTATTTATAATATTATATATAATGAATGATGCATTTATTGTACAATTATTTTTTATACAGTCATATAATAAATGTATTATTTCTATTTATTATTAAAATGATTCATGTATTATCACTTCTAATATTATATATATATATATATATATATATATATATATACACAGTGCCCTCCACTAATATTGGCACCCTTGGTAAATCTGAGCAAAGGTGGCTGTGAAAA